>JAHWFO010098673.1:368003-497414 GCA_023313115.1 Rhysida immarginata | reverse complement strand
ACTTAAAGATCGACTTGCACCTGTACTTAAAGATCGACTTGCACCTGTCATTAAAAATTTATAAAAATCAAGGCTTCATTTGTAGTTTATGCCCTCTTTTATGTTTTTACCACAGCTTTTATCTGGGGGAGGTTGTACTTGGGTTCTTTTTTCCTCCCTTGGGGGTTTTGCATTCTTACAAGACTGGGGGGGGGTCCAACCCTTGCTTAGTGTCCCCTATTTAAAATCCGCCTTCTCATAAATATTTTTTATTAAACTTAATGAAACTTTATGGAAATTTTTTAAAAGTGCAATTAATTTTTTTTTCAAAATTTAAACAAAATAAATTTTGGGAAGTATAATTACAATAAGGTATTGCAGCATTGTTTAGTTACTGATAAAAAAAATGTTTATGATAGTCGAAAAATTTTTTATTCCAACTCTTTATCTAACATGGTGAAGTTTGTAAATGCTGAAGTTATAGCATATTCGAATGTGTATAACTCCAATGGCAATTTTTCAAATCTCTCCAAATAGTCTGCCTTCCTATATGGAGTTAACTTTATACTATAAATTTTTTGAATTGAGAACGAGGAATGAAGTATATTGAAGAAATCACCACATAAAAGACACAATAGAACAGCATATTTAATAGCCGTGGAATTGAATATTCAAGAAGGGAGAAGATTCGAATGTTGTGACTTCCCCCCTTGAAGATTTTATTTATATATGTGGTCTTGATGTTTTTCCTTTGTCACTTGTTTCTTTTCAGAAGCATTTGCAATTTTTCTGCTATATAACTCATGTCTATGACTTTCTTTTCCTTGATAAGCAATTATTGTTTTTGGGGGTGACACATATATTATTATTGTTTATATGCAAATCTTATTTAAACAGAATTAGGGTTTCTTTTTGGGATTTTATTTTATTTGTTAATTAGTTTCCACTCTTAACATAAGTTAAAAATTAATAATTTGGGAACTGTATTTTATTTTATTAAAGTATTATTTGCTAGGGTAATTGCTTAAATATAATGTAATCAGCAGAATTTTGTTTTCCATAAACTTATAAAATCTTGTGTTACTTGGGGAATATTTTTCCTTTAATTTCTTTTCTACTGAATAAATTGCTTGACAATTAATCTCTGTAGTTGTGATTTCTTTTCTTCTGCATTTACTTGGCAACAAATTATTTTGTTGAAATGCGGCAAATTTAAACTGAAAATAAATATCTTTTTTTTACCCAATGCATGCTATTCCTCTTAAATAGGAACTTAATACTTTTAAATACCAATATTGATCATAAGCCTATTCTTAATTTTTAACTTTAAGTCACCTTAGTTGTGACGTAGCATATTTTAGTAGATAACTATGGCCATTTGATTATTTTGAACGTAGGTTACTCGGTATTGAACCTAGGATTTGAAGTTATACCCTAAAATTCTGGTGTTGTCATTGATTCTAGCTGAGTGTTGTTGACCAGTTGATTCTAGAAGCGTGTGTTGAATGGTTTAACAGACAACATTTTATTAATATATTTTATTCACCTGCCATTTACAGTCAATACACTCACCTAGAATCAAGCGGTAAAATAACACTCACCTGGAATCAATGATAATATTAGACTTTTAGTGTATCACATCATGATACTGACGATTGATTTGCTTTTGTTATGAGCCTCTTTAATCGTCTGAAATTTATCAGTAGACTTGTTTTTGGACCATTTTAATAACTGTTCAAACATTTTCTCCCTTACAAGATTAATTAGAGGATGTATAGTCTAATCCAAACGTTTGCATTGTTTACCTTCTAGATAATGGTATTTGATGATCTTATGTAATGAATCTAGATACATGTTGGTGTTATGCCCGAATGCTTTCTAAAACTATACGCCCATGTTGTGGTCTGCTAGCATAATGTTTTTCAAAGTAGGTGCCAAACACTGAGTTTTGACGCCATTGTGAAGATCATATAAAAATGTAGAAACCATACAAGTGAACTTTTCTTCATTTGTTTCATTATGCAGGGACGGTAACGTTTTAAATACTAAAGATTTTTTTCTTTGGAAGTTACTTTAGTCAAATTCAGCATCCAGTTTTGATTCACATGCCGGGAACAAACCAACTGATTAGCAACAATACCCGTAATATTTTCCCACGCATTATAAAATGAAGGACAATCATCAGACATGAATATTCTGGGTTTTATGGGACCAACATGCTCTTTAATACAGCTGAAATAAATTCTAAACAACTGTATATCAGCTCGATTGGAAAAACAAAATAATATAGGTACTCCAGACCCAAAACCGTCAACCACCATTATAGTTAATATAGAAAATGATAACTATTCAAAGCATGACTGCCTTCATTACAGATATTGTCATTTCCAAATTTTAACAGTTGTTGTTTCTGATATTCTGTCATAAATATTAATACAGAATCATATGCCTCGAAAGCAGCATCAGTTTGGCTTTGTTCTTTATAAAATAACACGTCAATGTCCTCCTGACTTTTCATAAGGTTTGCCCACAGTTTCACACTTACTGCATCTTTTTCCTGATGCTTGCCTATATATCCAATTGAAAAATCTCTTCTTATGTTGTTAATGTCTTCTTTTCTATAAGATGTTTTCTCTTTTGTTTTCACTTGTAACATTTTGACGAACATCATCCAGTATTTTCTTTATTGTTATGCCTTGAATCAGTTTTTCTATTAAAACTACAACAAAACATGATGATCATGAGTCAAATACTCATCTCTCCCTAAATATGATAAATTTAGAATTTACAAAAATTGAACTAATTTTTTACTTCCAGATTGTCATATCATAATAAAAATTTTTTGTTTATCTTCAATTTTAAATCGATCCTCATAAATTAATGTTTGGCGCCCTAAGGTAACATGGCCAACATGAGTTGGAAGAAAGTTAACATGGAAACTCTATCCTGACTTCGAAAGAATTAAGATTGACGAACGTGCTCTGCCAGTCGTGTGTGATTCACCTCTTTTAATGTTTCTCATAGTGTGTTCCTGAAGTCGACTGTCAAAAGATCTATGGCATAAAAAATATTTTCTATATTCATCATCTTTTAAATGACGTCGTTTTAAATGCTTCGTTCTTATATCAAGGACATACGTTGCATTAAGCTGATCCTCTGTATTTTTTGCATTCCAGAAACTCTGAAACAATAAGAAATATTGAACTTGCAAAATCTTCGTCTTTAACCGTCGATAATATGATATGAATAAGGGACACAATACTTACTAGACTCATCATCAAATTCATAAATTTCATTAACTAAGACACATGAATGATTATCTTTCAAATGTTGATGTAATTTCGAGTATAGGAAAAATATTTGTTCACATTCCATGAAAGAACAGTCGATTCTAGACGTGCGTTGTTTTTTCGTTTATTCGTAGAGAATGTATTATCTTATACGGAAACATTTTACTACACTGTGGACACTGCACATGAGCAGATATAGTCTGTGAACACACGTTATGTTTTAGTTGTTTGTGCCTTTTTACATCATTGCGGCAAGTATATCATGTCACATGTATACTTCTTCTTGTTATTCTTTGCTGTGTTCTCGGTGATGCAAGTGTTATTCATTTTTATAATACAGTTTGTATACTAAGGAGTATGTCGGGTTAGAGCAGCGCCTAACTAAAGCTACAATAATACTTAGCTAATTAATTATTAAATAAATAAATAAACTTGACTAAATGAATAAAAAAAAAGTAAAAAAATTACATGCACAAATTAATAAAAAAACAGTAAAATAATATTAAATTTAATCATTGGTTTGAAGACATTGTTGTTACACAACGTTTACCGAAAATAAAATTCATTTCACGTATTGCTAAATTGGAAATATTTTAGAATCAGCATTTCCCGTAATAACAGTCTCAATTCTTTTGGGCATGCTATTAGTCACATCAGAACAAAATTCCTGTGTAATATATTTCAAACATTTTTGATGTATTCAATGAAATATTTTTGGGCACGGTTTCTGGAATATAATCCAGAATTGAATGACTGCCCATAGATTTTCGATTGGATTCATGTCAGGCGAATTTCTTGGCCATTCCAGGCACTTATTTTTCTTTTCCGATTGTTTTGGATGTATAAGGTGGTACACAATCCTGTTGGAAAATAACATCTTCAGATGAACAGATCTCAATAATTGGAGTGACAAAGAATTACATCATTTCTGTATAAACTTCACCAAGAATCCGGCTCTTCGCAAAAAACAATTCACCAAGACTTTGACTATTAAAACACCCCCCTTTTAAAAAGCATAACGTATTAAAGGGCACTAAACTAAGGTATTCTATGACAGTTGAAAGCATAGAATTTGTTTTAAATTTCTCAATAGACGATTTCTTTTGTTGAAAAGAGGACAAAACTTGGGGTCATTACATAAGATGACTGATGATCACATTTCCGGGTTCAATTCTCAAATTTGTTGGCCCACTGAATACGTTTTTTACTTTTGAATGGGTATTTTAAATGAAATAATCTTGAATATTCATTGCATTTAAATATCTCTATGAAATTAGTTTATTTATGAATGCTGATAATATTGATACCAGTTTATCTGCCATTTTTCAGTGATCATAGTGATAGATACAGGGTGGCTATAAATAAAGTGAAACCATTTAGACCCTTCTAGCGGCCGTTCTGGTAATCAGATTTTGACGAAACTTGAGATATCTGTTATGCAGACCATGGGGAAGAGAATTTTGCAATAAAAAAATTAGTTCACATTTTGACCACTACGTCATGTAAATAAAGCGCTGGTCATGTAAGAAACTAAAGAAACTATCTGAGAAATCACAAACAAATTCAAAGACCTCAAAGCGACATCAAAAACACATAAAACTGTTTCAAATGCAGCAATTCACATTTAAATAACAACACCAAACATAAGTCAACAGAACTGAATTATTTAATCTGAGACGTTATGCAAATGAAATGTAAAATTAGAAAAGCTTTAAAATGACAGTGAAATTAAATGTAAAGTCATTCTTCACGATGGCTTTAGCTAAAAAGGATCGAGCTTTATTGGTGAAGTTGTTTTACCAGAACCGTAATAAAGCTTCTGCTGCACTAAGAGCATATCAACGTTTGAAAAACTTGCGAAATTGGCCTATGTCCATTAATGGTTTAAAAAAGATGATTAAGAAATTTGAACAAACTGGTGAATTGGCTGTGCTGCTAGGGAGAGGACGGAAACGAATTCCAAATGAGACTTTGGAAGACGTTGCTGCTACTGTAGTGGAGAATGCTTCAAGTTCCCAATATTCTTCAGAAAGTGTTGGAGCCGTATCACGTGATTTGTCTATTCTGTGGCTTACAGTATAAAAAGTTTTGCGTTCCATTTTAAAGTGGTATTCATACAAGATCCAGGTGGTTCAAAAGTTGCTTCATGAAGTTCCGGAAAAACGCACTGATTTGCTTGCCAGATTCTGGCTAGAATAGCCGTCGATAATGCATGGCCACGGAACATTTTGTGGTCAAATGAAGCGCATATCACACTACACGGAACAGTGAATGCTCAAAACTGTCGCATCTGGAGTACTGAAAAGCTCATGGTTGTGCATGACAAGCTTTTACACTCTGATCACGTGACTGTATGGTGCGGATTCACTTCACATTTCATTCTTGGCCTCTTTTCTTTGAAGAGAACACTCCTGAAGACATTATAAGATGTTCAGTCACTAGTGCTCGTTACTGCGAACTTCTGCAGCAGAAAGTCATTCCCGCTTTGCAAGAAAGACAATGTTTAGACACTACTGTCTTTATGCAAGATGGTGCAATACCCCACATTGCACGACATATGAAGGAACTGCTTCATGCTCATTTTGGAGATGATCGGGTGATTTCGAGAACTTTTCTAACTACATGGCTTCCTCGTTCACCGGACTTAAGCCCTTGTGGCTTCTGGTTGTGGGGATATTTGAAAGATAATGTCTATGGAGGCTACAGTGGAACATGCAATAATGCGCTTTGAACATGTTATTGACACAAATGGAATGCACATTGAACAAATGCTCTGATTTTATAAATTTCTCTGCTTCTAACTTGTTTTTGTTATTATTCATGCGCCATATTTTGAGGTAACGATCAAAATGTGAACTAATTTATGTTATTGCAAAATTCTCTTCCCCATGGTCTGCATAACAATTATCTCAAGTTTTGTCAAAATCTGTTTACCTGAACAGCCGCTAGAAGGGTCTAAATGGTGTCACTTTAATTTTAACCACCCTGTATAATTTTTGTTGATGATTTGGGATTGATTAGAATGGCAAATTCTCCATTTCTCTGCTAAGCGTCGAGTTTTTACGATCCATTACTTCACCCTTCCCACGGCTGCTGCGACCATCATACAGCAGTCGTTAATACAGGTGCATCTAGGAATCCAACTCGTCGGCTTCTGGCCAAACAGGCCCTGGATGGACGTACTGGATTACATATAAATAAAACAAATTTTTAAATATAGTCTACAGCAGTTAATTTTCTACTTTACTTAATATTCATTTATCCACCTAATATTATTTAAAATAAAACAATTAAAAAACAAATTTTTCATATTTTTATCCTGCTTCATCCATTCTAGTGTTTACTTTTTTAAGAAAAAGTATTCATCATTGCTTTAAAAAGTTACATAAAAAGTAAGAATTAATTTTTTTGTGCCTCGCTTTAAAACAAGAATTCATAAAAATTAAAAAGACAAAGATGTAGCAGGGCGTAATTTTTTTTAATTTTGAAATTTAAAATTCATTATGAATGTATAAGGACACTGAATGCTGGAAATAAATATTAAACAGCAACAACGTCGTCTGCTATTCTTCTTGCGAATCGAAACGCCGCCCTGGCGAACACTTGATCGCAATTTCCCTGATTTTACACTGGGTTTCCTCCTCCGGTATATATCTATCTCTATGGGAGAGATAAAAAACAAAGCATTCTGATATGCCGAAGATCTCTTATTACTGTGGCGAGTCACTCGTGATGAAATCGTGCAAGAGATAGAGGCTCTCTATCTCTTGACGGGATGGTTAATTACTTGGAGCCAAAGTGTGATGATGACATTAGACGGAAGTCAAAAAAGAAAAAGGAATTGAGGTGGAAAAATAGTAGAGAGAGTTATGGGTCAGATGGTAAAAGTTTCTCAAGACATACGGACATGCGTGCACTAGGCCCCGTCAAAAAAGTATGTAATCCAGACTAGGCAGAGATAATCAAAGGAGAAGCGTGCAAACGTGGAGGAGCGGCAAGCGAGAATTGGTGACGAATTAACTTCGGGCACAGATATTATTATTATTATCATTGTTTGGGGAAGCCAAACTCGGATCAAGTCCGGAAGCCAATCCCAGAGGCGGACCCAAAAGAGGGCCAAAGCCCAAGGAACTCGAATGCGAGGGAGGGAAAGTTATGCACTCGTGGGAGTATTGATGTTTGGGTGTAGGAATTTCCTTATTATGTGACAGGTGTTTAGAATTGTGGTTTTCTGTAGGGTTTTGTATAAGTGTGGGTTTAAATTTAGTGTTGACAGGCTTTTGTGTAGCGAATGTGGAATAACCCCAGTGGCAGAAACAACGATAGGGACAATGTGTACTCTGTTAACTCCCCAAAGGCGTGTTGGCTGTGATTTGGACAAGACTTTAAAGTACAGTTAATAATCTGATTTTTATAATCATAAGATAGAGAATTCCAAATTTCAAAGGTGTAATAAGGGAAAAAAGATTCCAAAAATTTAGAAATTCTTTTACTAGGTATGATCTTTGATTATAATGAGTTCGATCTGAATCAAGCATCTAATGTCGTACATTTTCGTACATTAAATTGTTTTCATACAAATTGGTGCCCGTTTCCTCCAAATCTACTACACGGCTTTATCCTATGGGTTACAATATTTAGTCAATTAAAAAAGTAGGTGACAGGTATTGTGTATCTCCTGGGTGATAGATATTATGGCTTGGACGATTTCCGCTATAAACTTCGCCACATTAATCCCCATGATATTTTCTGCGAGCTGGCTGCCTCAAAGTCTCCATAAAGATTGCGAAGTGGGTGTCCACTTTGGGCTTCCATCTTAATGAACACTTGGAAAAAGCTTTGCTGTACTGTATTTACGATAGCCTAATTGGTAGAGGCAACGAGCGTGATACTCGTGGTTCCTGGTTTGAATCCAGGACGTGGAATTTGTCCTTCCATTTTTTAAAATAATATTACCTTATGCTTGGAGCATTATCTCCAGTACATTTATTAATTTCTTTCAAAAAAACGTCTAAAATCGAAAGTGTCCGATTACTTTTGGATAGATATTGTAGATCACACAGAAAAAAAATGCAGTTTGTTCATGAGAAAAGCGTACAGATACTGCTTTTTGAAATGTTCATTTCCAAACTTGCACAATGCATTGGCCAGTTGTCAAATACGTCAGGTCGCCGATCGGAATCCCACAGTGGGCATGGATGTTATGTTTGACCCCAGAAAGCGTAAAAGAAAATAATCATATTGAATTCTCGGATTTTGTACAGATAGTAGTCATGCGAAAAAGCACAAAATGACCTAGCTGTCGACACGCCCATAAAACCTAACGAAACAAACAAACAAATGATGCATTTATTTCTCTGAGCTGCAGGTAAAAGCTTTTGTAGTTTTTGCAACATCTTTTTTCGACAGTGATGGCCTATCCTAACCCTCATGGTGCAATTTGCTTCCTGTTGCTTGAAGTTGTTTTAAGCAGCGATCTAACGATATAATTTCAGGCGGGTGTTCACGTTAATGTGTTGAATTTTAATCGGAGATTTTAATGTTTTCTGCTCGGGAGTCGCCATTTTGATTTTACTGCAAAACCGCGTTGCATGCTGGGATCAGTCACGTAATGAAAGCACCTAAAGACATTCAGAGTTTATTTTTTTCATTTTTGCAGAAGCGTCGACATACTATTAATAGTGAAAAAACGTTATAAACCTTTTTTAAGGTACCAATACTTTATGCTTATTCTGTATATAAAAAAACTGTATACCAAGGGCAAAGACTGTTAAATATATTGTGAATTGTTCTTAGGTGAATGCCATTTTCTCGTTCACCCCTACCCTTAGTACTGATACACTATTTATAAGCATGTCCTTATTCATGCACGTGTTCTTGCACATCTCTCAAGCATGCTCATACAATATCATACACCACCTCTTACTACTGAATACAATTACTCAATCATACTGCTTCATATTTAAATAATGCATACATTTTTTAAGTTTGTGTTTGGTAATCAAGGATTGCTCATTCTCAACTAGTGTGGAATGCATTCCTTTGTTAATCAAAGATTATCATCGACTTAAAAAGAAATATTTCGTATCTTGTTAATACTTTGTAACTAGTTCAAAAATTCATTTTAAAAAATGCGCTCAAAAAATGTTTCCGTTTATTTGTCTCCGTAGTTTAAAACCATACTGAGCAAAGCACTTTACTTTATTCAGACATAAAAAAAATGATTTTCTAATTTTTTTAATCTAATTTTTTACAGAACACCATTTATGACTAAGAACAAAGAAATCGTCGATTGTGAGCCGGGAAAATCTTTCACTCAGCAGACACTTGTGGAAATGATTAATAAATACATACACTTAGACATAGAAGAAGATTGCCATTGCACTCGAAAATGTGATCATCTCGCCGTTAAGTTTTTACCTGAAATTATTCGAGTGGAAAATGCCAGCGAAAATCTTTTCAGAATTTCTGCTTCGAAAGATGCAGACCTTTCAGTGGTGAAGGAAATAAGATCATATAGCGGATTCTCGCTTCTTTCTGACATTGCGGGGAATCTAGGTTTATATTTAGGTTGGTCATTATTATCAGTCTTTAAAGTGTATGAATACATCAAGAATTTCATATACAAAAACCAATTGCGTAAAAATTATTCCCAAAGTGATCCAATATATAGAAAAGTCAAAGGTTTGTTAAATGTGACATTTTCCACAAAGCATGAAAATAACATTGTGTTCTTAGCGAGACAAATATCGAAAGAGACCATTACAATGATTCCAACACTAAAAGGTCTCGTTGTTATCACATGTCTCTTTGTATTTATATACGGAACGTACTCAAGTATTAAGTATTACATGGAGGACCATGTTCGAATAAACTTGTATGTTCAAGAAAACAAGACAGTACAGTATCCCAACATTATTTTCTGCGGCGATTCTCTGAAACTATTTAAAAAAAAAGAAAAACTTCGTCAGCAGAAAAGACTGAAGAATAATTGCGATATTCAAATATATGATTTACTAAAGAAAACAAGTGCAAATGAATTATGGAATATTTCATACTTCTTAAATAATTTTCGACATGGAAGTTCTAAAGCTAACGTAAGTTTAGTCATCTTTATTTTAATAGGAATAAATGAAACAGTTCATAATTAAAAATTAGTTTTAAAATTGCGGGTTAAGTAGCCGAGCGTGCTAAGTCTTTTCACTCTCGGAACCAGCAAGTTGTGGGTTCGCAATCCCGCCTAAGGCATGGATGCCTTTGTTTGTCTCTTCTAAAATTTCCTCTCGAGAAGTTGGCATCAAGAGGTTTGACTTTTTTGACTTTTTTCCTCTCAGGTTTTGGTAAGGGGCGAAGCCAAGCAAACAATTCTGGGAATGGGTTTTACTAAACGCTGAAACTCGAGATTGCAAAACATTTACTAGTCTCTGCGCTTCGCGCCTCACATAACTCTTGGCCCTATAGGCCTCATTAGTTACTGTTTGCTACGACGTCCTCCTCCAGGCGGTTACATAATTATATATATTCCAAGTTGTTTGGTTACATTGTGCACTTGATTTTCCCCCGGCCGATCACATGAGTTTAATGGTCAGTATTTGTTTTATTGGTCACAGAACCTATTTTTTAGTTTTTAGAGATTGACCCAGGTTTATACGAGAATTCTTTGCTTGGCTCCGCGCCTCATCTAGTACCGTGTCAGGAAGAGCATCCGGCCATGGAACGTCATTGGGACATCAAATAACCACAGCGACCCAATGCAAATAAGAGGGGGGGGGAAGCCAAGGTCATTAAATAGTTTTATCAAGAAATTAAGCCTCCCGAGGAAGGTATAAGAAAGTAGCGGAAGCCCCGAGTTCATACATTTTTTTTCCTTCATCTGCACTTTTAACCCCCCCCCCCATTTTTTAATCAAAAATGGATTTTCTCGAACCTTTTATTTAGAAAATATAAAAGAACCCTATCTTCTTTCCTTTCTCATCATTTTCGATCGAATGATACAGACACGCCCTAGGTTGCCACAGTTCTAAAGACCAAGTGATTGCCACCCCCATAACTCCGACCCTATTAGAACAATTTGACCCAAATTTTACAGTAATGTTAATCCTGCATACCGAACTTCATTCCTATATATGCATAAATATGCATAGACCTTTTGGTCCCCTCTAATTTCCGCCCCCGAAACTCCGACCCCCGTGGGCCAATCACAACCAAACTAAATAGTGAAGGTGGACATGCCCACAGTAAGCTACATTTCGAATTTCAACCTTCTACCTCATAAAATGCGAAAATTATGAACGGGACGGACGGACAGCCAGACAGACGGACATCGTGAAAACAATAAGTAGCTCCATTCTTCCTCAGCTTAATAATTACTTTAAAAACTTTTAATACGCCCATTTAGTGATCATTAGTTCATAATACTATATGCCAGAAACTGCGGAGAGGTTACAAGGTAAAGAGACAAGGGAAACCGCTGTTCAACATGCACAATATTTAATGAGGCGTATACGCATTTCGTTGAAAAAGATGGCCCTATCAACGTATCATATCAGTGATCGCGATCGCTGGAAATCCTCCATAGGGCTGCTGCCCCCGCGACCCTAACGGATAAGCGGGTTTGAAAAGTAAGTAAGTAAGATAAAACTTAATTCCTCACCTCCATCGATCATTTCTCCAGTACATTATTTTGTTGATATTTGATGAAAGCGAATAGAACAGGAAATACATCCTCCTGCAATAAGAACCAATGCGAATCCGATTGGCCGAGGTGTGTTGCATTTAAGGGGGAAGTGCATAAAAGGAGAAGGAAGAAACAGATCAAGGCCGACTCCATCCAGAGTAATCAACTCTATCCAGAAAGATCGAGGCCAACTACAAGACTAAAGTTATTGTGAAAATACTGACATTAGTCTTAGGAGTTCATTCTCCAGCCCATCATTTATGTGACCAATGGCAATGGTAATGTAAGTATGTTTACCCGGTTTTAAAGGCAACTTAGAAGGAAGCTATAAAGTTAAAATTTAACACACAGCCGTATAATACTACCACAATGATAGAAAAAATCTAAAATAGAGATATATATGAAATAGAGTTGGTTTATATCGGTTTCCTTGCATGTGTGAACAATCAGCCTGTGGTGTTTGCGTTAACAATCGGCTGGGTGAACAGTGGTTGATGAAATTAATACATGCCGCAGTCAATGAAAAGGACACGTCCTGGCACTGAAAAAGTAATAAATAAATAAAATAAAAATTCATTATTACCGTATTTACTCGATTCTAAGACGCCTTCGAATGTAAGTCGCATGCTGATTTTTGAGACCATTTTTGAAAAAAATATTACTCGTCGAATCTTAGGCGCATCAAAATCAACTTTATAACTTTATTCAAAAATCAAAATCAACATGTTTTAATGCAATATTTACTTATATCAGCAAAAAAGTGCGTTTTAGAATCGAGTAAATACAGCATTTCTTTTTTTATTAAAATCTTTGGTGAGATATAAGAAACTAGCAGAGGTACCCGGGATAATTATACTTGTAGATAAACAGAACAATCTCAAAAAATTAAATTATAACTCCCAATTGGTCCGATCCCTACTCAGGTTATCATAAGAATCTATGCTAAATGGTAGAGTTAAAAATTCGTTTTGGTGGTAAATTTAATACAAAGTGTTTTTAGACTTTTAATATTTAGATATTGTAAGATTTTGGGAACGACTTTATATCCAGATTGAGAATTTAGAATTTTATTTAAATTAATTATGTAAATCAATTAATTTATTCGCGTTCATTTATTTATTAAAATTCGATTTATTTAGAATTTTGGAAAGATTTTAACCAGAATGTACCCTAGTAAAGACTTAAACTTGGGGGCACGACAGATGACCATTTCGTAGGGGAGGTGAAAGGTTGTAACCATTCTAAAATAAGGGAGGGAAGGGTATTGCTAAAGCACTAGATAATACCTAGTGTATTATCTAGTGTATTATTATTTAGGTATTGCTCCTCTTCCCGAACCCCCGAGTTATAAAGTTAAACAACTAATTTACAATATTGTAGATCAGATTAAAGTATATAAAACCAAAGGATTAATTCCCCAACCCCAACCCTCTACCCCCAACCTTGGTTTTTTGTGTTTTTTTGGCACTTTAAATCTGATTTATTTTTCAACTCGTTTTTATTTTATTTTTATGCAAAGTTTTTAATTACTATTCATATGGAATAAACTATGATTTATTAAATCTATATTTTTTATGTATTCCTAACGTGGAAAAAAAATCATACACATGAAAGCATCCATTCAGGTTTAAAGTGCTTTTAGTCTACAAAGAAAACAGGTTGGGGGTAAGAGGATTAATCCTTTGGTATTATTTACTGTGCTTTACTGTCTAACCCTTCAGATCTAAATTAATTTTTGGGGCTGGGGTAGGGGAAGAGGAGCATTTCTCTTCCCGGTATACCCTCTTTCCTCCCTTATTTTGGAAAGGTTACATCCTCACACCTCCCCTACGAAATGGTTATCTCTCCTGCCCCCAACTGTAAATAGAAAATATTATTTTAAGTGTTTTTCCTCCGCCCGAGTTAAGAGTAAGACACACGCACCTTTTTAGTCTATGATCACAGTTATTCTAAATTTTGCATATCATTACCTCGTAATATTTATCTGTCCAGATCTTGAAATTGATGTGTTAATTATTATACACAACCCTAATTGATTACCAAAGCATTACATTGAAATTATGTTTTATATTCTCAGATATACTGTTATCTTTATTAATACAAATTCTTTATTTGTTTAATATCAATTATTCCAATTTCTGAATACCAAAATTTTATTCGTTTGATTTACATTTCATTCTCAAATTTATTTTAATAATTCATTCTAAATTCATTTACCAACGTCATTTGTTTTATACAATCCACTGTTGAATGTTCCAATAAATTTTATATTTTAATTGTTAATACTGCCTTGAGTACTTTGATTCTCTCCTCATTGGCAAAGCTTGTTTTGCTGGAGGTTTCTCGTTATGTAAGTGGATAAATATATAAAACATTAGTTGGCTAATATTATAATTAGGAGGCGCAGTCTTTATTCTAAATTATCCAAATTATCAATTTGATGATTTTTCATAATCTTTATCCCCCGGATCCTTATATAAAATGACGCAGTGCGACAGGATCTATAGGATTTATAAGTGCAAAAATTTTTACAGTAATTAAAGTAATCTTATGTTAAGGCCCTATTTAATTTACGTATGCATATAAAACCATTTGAATAAGCATATAAGCATATGTTACATATTCATTTACATAATTTCCATTTATTAAGATAATCATTAAGAATAAAATTAAGTAGAATTAAGATTGGGTCATTAGTTTAAGTCCAAGGATGGGAGACAGGGTACAAAATTATCATAAAATCCAAAAACAGATAAGAGTGTAATTTGAGCATAAATCCGGTTAAAATGTCACAAGCGCAGGGTGAATTGTACCAGCTCCACCACCACTGCCAGTGCAAGCCCTCAGCCACAATCGTTTGCTTTTGCTAGTGAGATAAAACAGTATGACTGATCTACAGATCCGGAGACTTTCTTTTTAAAGATCGGTGAAGGTAGTGCAGTAATGAATTGGACCCCCGATGCAAAATTTAATATTGGTAAGATTAAGTTACAGGAGATGCGCACTTTTATTGTAGATTAGATGGGGAAATGCGAGCAGTGGACAACTATGAGGCTTTGCAAGAAGCATTAAACGAAAAATTCGATTAAAGAGCCCGAGGGAAAGAGTGAAAGACTATTCATAGAATGCAGGCAAGGGGGGAAGGACTTCGTACATCAATATGCAACACGTTTGCAAAGTTTAGGAAATAAAACAAAGCGGGAGGTTGAAGGAGAAGGAGAGCAGGCGTAGATAAAGCGTGCATATGCTCAGGAAATATTGGCAGAAAGGATAACAGAGTGTTCCATAGAAGGACTGTTGCCGCTATTGAGAACAGTAGTGATGTTTAAAAAGCCAGGGACATTAAAACAGGCCACAGAGCAAGCTGAAGAGGAAGAAGAAATAGTTAAAAGATGGGGTTCAGAAGGTTATGCATTAAATGCAGTCAGTAAGGCAATGAAAGAAGAATCAGTTGTATCAATAAGCCCTGAAACTGAGGAAAGAATTAGTAAGCACGTGGAGGAAAGGTTGCACATCAGAGAGAATGGAAAGAATCATCAAAGAGTGCGTACGACAGGTGCAGTCCGAACGAAAGATCAGGGCCGTTCGACCGGACAAAGTCAGCCACCCAGGCCGAGGAAAGCCCCCGATGTTAACAGAGTGCCAGGAGAGAGCAGAATGCACAAGGAACACATCGTTGTAAAATGCATAGACACAAAAGATTGTAGGAGACCACCCATGAATAATTATGAGTGCTTTTATTGTCATCATCCCGGTCACACGATTCGATATTGTTGTGAGAGAATGCGTAGGAACAGAGAAAATAATGCCAGAAAACAACTGGTGCAAGCACGCGAGGGTAAAGAGGAGGCTACTCAGATAAAAAAACGTGCGACCAGCCCCTCTCCCAACGGGAGAGGAGAGAGGGCAGTAAAGGAAGAGAAATCCCTTCAAATGGCACATATTTCTGCCGAACCTGAGGAACTAATGGGTATAGGCAAAGTGGGAGAGATAACTATTAAATTTTTGAGCCAAAGTAACATTGATAGTGGAGCCAAAGTAACGTTATTAGGCGAAGACATCTTACAAGAAATTATTAAAATAGGATATAAAGTTACTGAGGTTGATGAACCCGCTATAAATCTGGTTGGGGTAACGAGACACAATTTTCCCACTGAAGGTATCTATCTTATTAAATTTAAATTAGGAACCAAACGTTACACTTTAAAATGATACATCTGGAAAAGAATGTAATTACACTAGACCTCTGTTAATAAAGTTAGCATCTCTGCATGAAAAAGACATCATTATGGCTAACGATAAGAAATGTAAAAATATAATATTTCCTGGTGCTAATAAACAAATTGGATTAGCTCCAGATATGACTCCTGCTGAGAGAGAAAGATTCAATAAACGTAAACTGCAATCACACAAAAAAAACAAAAATACTGGCTAACGAAAGACCTGATGAGCAAAAACAAATAACCTCGGATGAGAACAAGGAATTGACCTCTGATAAACAACAGGTCACCCACCTTGCTTCATTGTCTAATGAAATAAAAAATCCTGCAGAAATCTGTAAAGATTGTAACAATAAATTTTCGAAGTGTGAAGAACAAAGAAGTCGAAATATCGGAATTTATTCTCTCTGAAGATCCTGATATTGTTATTGGTACTGAGACCTGGTTCAAGAACGAGGATGCTTCTTCACTTTACCTCCCCGAAAATTATACTTATTATAGAAAGAACAGACAAACTAGAGGAGGTGAAGTCTTTGTTGCGGTAAAACGTGAATTTTCATCATATGAATTGACTTTTACTTGTGTCACTGAATGTGTCTTTGTTGAAATCAGTTGTACTTCAGGTAAAATATGATTATTGGAAGCGTTTATCGCCCTAGCTATGACAAAATGTGTTTTTTAAACTTGGCAGAGTGTCTAAACAAAGTAGATGCTAGAAATAAGCTGCTACATATTGGAGGAGATTTCAATTTGCCTAGTGTAAATTGGGACACTATGTCACATTGCGAGGATTCATCACTTATAAATGATTTAAATCACCTTATTGACGAGTTTTTACTAATTCAAGAGGTTAGAATTTCCACTCAGCAAGCTAGTGAAAACATCCTTGATTTAATTTTTACAAATTTTGAAGGTCTTACTGTGGAAATTGTAAATGATATCAGTGATCACAATATTGTTTTATCCTACTTGCCTTATACTTGGAAGCCGCATGTGAAAAATAGTAAAGCAAAGGTTCTTCTTTTTTATCGTGCTGATCCATCTAAAATATTAAACAACTTTTTTTGCAAATTTGTAAATTATACAGATGTTAAGGAAAGTCTCTCAGTAAATGAGAGGTACGTTCTTTTTAAAAACGATATTTTCGACATCATAAATACATTTGTTCCAACTAAGGTGAAGTGTTTAAGTGTAAACAAGCCATGGATTTCTAAGAACGTACAATTTAAGAGAAAAAAGAAAAAAAAGTTATTAACAAATTTTAAGAGAAGCCAGGTCCAGGGAATCCAGGAAAAGATACGTAAAATTAGCTCTGAAATTAAAAACAGCATAAAATCTAACAAAGAGAAATTTTTGTCCAGTATAAACCTGTCAAATTCTAAATGGCTATGGAAGTTCATAAAAAATGTCAAAAAAGATGTTAATACTATTCCTCCTTTATATTCGGATACTGGTAATCTTAAAAGGAGTAGCTTAGAAATAGCAAACCTTTTAAATCTGTCATTCCAGCAAAATTTTTCCAAAATAAATGACGTCAAGCTTCCATGTTTCAATCTTAGAACTTAAAAAGCTTTCCTGATTTTTGTTTTAGTAGCTCAGGTATACTGAATTTAATTCTTGGAACAGGATACGAACAAAGCCTGTGACCCTGATGGGATCACAAATAAGATGTTACGTTTAGTTGCTCCAGTCGCTGCTCTTTATCTTGAAGACATTTTTACTTTATCTTGTACAACAGGTGACATGCCTGTTGATTGGAAAAGGGCTATAGTTACACCGCTTTATAAGTCTGGCGATAAAGAAAAACCTCAGAATTATCGTCCTGTTTCCCTTACTTGCATCACTGCTAAATTAATGAAATTTGTTTTTACTTTTGATTTTGGTAAGACCAACGACATAACAGAGGTTTTGCTTGTGCCTCCAGGCGCATTTATGAAGTAAATATTACCTTTTTCATAGTAGGCACTGCTAATTGTCATGTAGAAAAATTATTAAACGCAGTGGAAAACTAGAAAACTTAATTTAATTAGTAAACCAGTGACAGGCAGATTTAAGAGAAAGATTCTTCTTATTGAAAACTATCCACAAACACGTTGATAAACTAAAATCAAAATCTTCAATGATACAAAAAATCAAATTGATTAATTGAGATTACAATTTACCTAAGTGTATGATTTTGGCACACATAGATTATATGAACATAATATTGCCTATTCCAAAATGATATATGTACAATCGTTTAACACAACGGTACACCCCCAAGAATGGGTGTCATTAAAGACATTTTAAATGGATATGGCTACGGTTCTAACAACACGAAATTACGGCGGCGATGTTCAAGTGTTTAAGGGTATCCGTGGTAAACTGAAAAATATTAACAGAACGCAATTAACTGAAGCATACAGAACTACGCTGGGGAGGAGCTTACGTTTACTAAAAATGAAAGAACATAGGAAATAGCAGCCTACCTTAGTCATGAGCAAAAACAGATCCTAAGTCCTCCTCAGAAAACATTGAGATACTCCAAGGCGCAATAACGACAATGCGACTGGCTTCGTATATTTCTTCTTCTCTTGGATGCTTCAGAACAGCTAATGTTGGACAGAATAGTAAGTCGAACCAAAAAACTAACGTCAGGAGGCAGGAAGTGGGCACTATGGATTTCAGCTAATGGTCCACAATGTTAGGCTGACTCTCATCTCCGGATTAACACCTATTAATTAGCGTTGTCCATTATTCCTTGAGAGCACCTTCTCTTATTCGAAATTACATTAATTGTATTGGGTTTAGAGCTTAACCTAACTCCCTCTATAATGGCTGACGCAGATAAAGAATAATAAGCTATCAATTAACCAATAATTTTGCAGAAGAAGAGGATTAAGCCTACTGCGAGTCCTGGGTAAATACTTGCAACTAAGGCCGAATTTGAGCTTCGCCCTTTTCGTTCATGCCAACACGCTACTTAATAAAACAAAATTCATTTCACAGAGAGAAGCTATTTGTCACTAGACATTTAAAGGAATAAACAAAAATAACACTTGAAAGTTTTTATAAGAAATTTTTCTATCAAAATCTACCAAAAGTGCAAACGCAATAAAAATCTAGGTAGAATCAACAGATAACTGTGCAAGCCAACGCTTCGCAAATAACTTCGCAAATAACAGGTACAGTAAATTTGCAAATTGGCTCGTTGTTTGAATCAATATTTTTAAGTAACAAATTGAGAATACCTGGAGAATGAGAACGATTTATTTTTAAATCGTTAAATCTTCACTGAACTGCTATTGCGTAAATAGCTCCTGACCAATTCTATCTCTCAACTTTCCAATAAAGACGAACGCCGCTACCTCAACTATAATACTGATGATACCGCAATATAAAGGCACGCATTCGCTATTGATAACACGGAACTCTACTTTTCGTTAAAGGTACACAGCCTATTTTTTAACAAAATGCCATGAATCGTAGCAATATCTACTGCCGACAAGTTCGCACAAGACTACTAAAACAGTCAACAATTGCTGTGTACGGTACGTAATTTGTCCCGCGGAATGTTTACTAGAAATATATAAGAATAGTAACGCCCGACCCACAATCGAAACGCTCTGGTACGGAAAAATTTTTAAGAAATTTTTCTATCAGAATCTACCTGTCACGTAGAAAAATTATTAGGCACAGTGGATCAAAAGAGTTGGGACACCTGTTTCTCTACCGTAAAGCCGCAAAAAGCTTCAATCCGTAGTGTCTAGGACCACCCCGAGCTGCTACACTGCCTTCGCCCTACATGGCATACTGTCCACATGTTTACGGTATGTGTCCACAGGTATTGACCTCCATTCCTCGAGGAGTGTCGTGGTCAATTCCTGGGCAGATGTAGGGCGAACCATCCTGGATCTCACACGTCATTCCAATTCGTCCCAAAGATGTTCGATGGGTTTGAGATCAGGACTCTGGGCGGGCCAATCCAGTTCTTAAACCTGCATCTCGTCAAACCAGTGGGATATGGATCTTGCTTTGTGGCAAGTCTCATTGTTGTGCTGGAAGAGGAAGGGCCCGTCACCGAAGTGTTCCCACAGCGCTGAAAGTGCCCCGTTATCCAGAATGGTCCTGTAGCCATCAGCATTGAGGTTTCCGTCCACCTTGATGAGCGGGCCCAGTTCAGTTTAGGAGAAACACCCCCAGACGATCACTCCACCACCACCAAACTTCATTGTTGGAACAACATATTCCGGCAGGAAGCGCTCTCCGGGCATTCGCCAGACCCAGACTCTGCCATCTGATTTCCACAACATAAACCGTGATTCATCACTCCATTCCACACTTCTCCATTGGTCCAGTTCTTCAACCAGAAGGTGACATCAAATAATCTGTCCTCATACGAACTCCGAGAGATCCTTCTGTAGTGATGATTTGTCACTTGTTCTACTATTTAACTGTGCTTAAAATGGATCATTCCATTAAGAAAAATTATTTAAACTTTGTTGTTAACTTCAAATGAGTTTTTTTACATGAAATGATCCATTTCCAGGTGTTCACAGGGGTGTCCCAACTCCTTTGATCATGTAGTGTATAATACAAGGAGTTGAAATACTTTGGCCGTAGCACTATCTTTTCTTATGGAGCATATAGCCGTTGGTCCATGGAAACGCTTAACAGAAGATTAAAGGTAGAATGGGCCGTTCTTCACACAGTTAATATTCACAGCTACGCCTGATGAGGCGACAGTGATTGCAATTTTGTTTTACTTCTGATTTTTGCTGAGACCAACGACATAACAGAGGTTTTGCCTGTGATTCCAGGCGCTTTTATGAAATAAATGTTACGCTCATGTTCCTAGCGCTTCGACGCAGTGACATTTTCCTTTTCGCCCAATCCCCTGCTTGCAAGAAGTCGCCACGAGCAATGCAGAAGATTGGTGACACCGATGTCTTAGCGACCTTAACCTTTCGGTTTTGCTTGCTTAATACATCGTCAGCTTCTTCGAGCTGTGTCACTAATTATGTGTTGTATATCATTAATTGTTCGTTGGTTATTTTTGCTACAATTTTACCACATATGCTACTAATTCATTGCTATCATATATCTTTCTCATAAATAAAGTAGGTTTTCTATATTTAAATTAAAATTTGTGTGCCGAGGTTCTGGCAAAGCAAAGTCATATTTCATAGTAAATATCTCCATATTATTATTCCAAAATTATTTTTACATGTTCTCCATTTCGTTTGAGCTGGCCAGGTAGCCGAGAGGGCTAGGGCGTAGGATTTCTAGTTCTCAAGTCCGCCTGATCGTGGGTTCAAATCCCGCCGTGGGTATAGATGTTTGTGTTTGTCCCGGGCTGCATACAGATATAACATATGCAAAAGGCGCAGAACGACCTTAGTAGTCGACGCCAAAATTTCTAATAAACCAAACCATAAACCAACCTTTTCCTTTAAAGCTCAGTAATTGAGAGGTAATTGAAGCACCAGTGATAGCCATTAGTGCTTTCTGACGCTGCTACACATGTGGATCCGTCGCAGCTGATTGGTTATCACTTCCACTCCTGCTGGCACGATTATTTTCTCTTAGATTCATTTAATTTCATTCTCAGTACTCTGCACCAGTTTGAAAACATGATTGAGTATGGCCTATATAAATCTAGTACATTCAAAGAATATTATTTCCAAGTTTCATGTAGATTGGTGCGGTAATTTGTACGCCAAGTTGAAACAAGCAAATTTATTTATCCTTTTATTATACCGGGAGCTCCAAAGGTTTGTTACATATTTTTACATTGTTAATGATTTTCAGTGATTTCGCGTGCCTCGTGATTCTTATGAAAGCATTGAATTACTGGAAAGCAAACACTGAAAATGTATTTAACAAGGTTGTGACGGAACGTTGCGATGACGCGTCCCAATGTCGTTTTGTGACGCAACAGCACCTCGCTTCGCACTTTTTCTTGTAGCTATAGCCTCCTTTACTCACTTAACTAAACATTCTTATTTCTAATTGTCTAAGGTTCTTATTCTTATCTGGTCGGATCGTATAGTGGTATTTCTAATTTTTGAGTGTCTTCCCATATATCATAATCAGTACAATAAAAATTTATATCCCACTAGGCAGAATTTATAAACATAAAACACAAAAAAAACTAAGAAAAGACTAACGTACTTTCTAGTTCCCCTCTTGTTCCGCTCCCCTTTAATCAATAATCTGCTTCTGGTTGCAAGTTGGGCTTATCCTTGTAATAAATATTTTAAAGAAAAGTATTACCCCCTTTACTACCTCTCATTATTCCTTAATTTCTAGCCCAAGGGAAATTGCTCAATCATAACCCAATTGTGATGCTTATCCACCCCCAAAGTAAACAGGAATCTTGATAATTTCTTAAATAAGGCAATTATAACCAATAACTAAATATATAACACATTTATTCAAATACCTCATCAAGTAAAATACATAAAATAATAACATACAGGTACAACTCTAATAATTACCCTTCACCACTAAAATTATACAATCCTCTGTACATAACCAACAGGACAAAATATACCAAAATTGATCTCCCCCTTTTTTTTCTTCTTTTATTTCCTAATTAGACTTTATCTCTCTCTCGACTATCTTAACACTAGAATCTAATCTTACTATCAATTAATTTCCATGAGCGATATCGATTTCTTTAATTGCTTAACATATTCCCCATTCCTCCTTTCTGAATCACATTAATACTAAAAATTGCTGTCCAAAATATTTCACGCAGGCCTGTAATTAGAGTTTGTGCACTTATCTGAATGTCAACACTTCCACAGTTGGTACCATGACTCCTGCTGGTTTCATGCCGGTTCTCATTCCGTCTTCCTGGGGTTCCGCATGTACTGCCCATTCTATCAGTAGCGCTGACTCTGGCGTTCTCTCTCCCTTCTCGGTGTGGAAACTGCCATGGTTGCGCTATGTGGTCGGGCCGGCTAAGATCTGCTGCCTCTTCGTGCTCGCTCTCAGGGCCAGTTGCAGAGCGGTTTGCAGTAAGAGAAACAACGTAGGCCGAACGCACCCAGGTACCCCAGTGTACAGAACATAGGCATTATTTCACCGTGCACCCCTGCGTTCTGGTCACCTGTTGCAAAAGCCGCTGGCCACGTCCGCTTACCGCACTCCTGCTCACTCCTCATCATTGCTGGGCCTGCTAGGCCTACGCCACTGCCTAGGTCCCCGGCGTCGCCATCTCGCCAGCCGTTTCGGAATGTTGCTCGCTGAAAACTTTCTGCCACTCGCTGTCAACTCTACACTTCAAGATCGCTACCACAACTGTCTCTTTTCTCACTTTATTCCAGTCATTTCCTCTCCTTCTTGACCTTAATTTCCTTTTGTTCACAGCTCACTTCTAGGAATTTCCTCCTCCTTCTCCCGTTGTCTGGGTATCACCCCACCTCCCCCTTTTCGCTCATTGTTCACCTTTTTCGTTTCTTAATCTTTACACGAAAGCAGACTTTAGGCCTACTTTTTCTAACTTGGCTCGATCTACACAAAATTTATGAATAAAATACACAAAATTTCTTTTTGAGTCGAGAGAGATCAGTCACTCACCCTTGGGTTTGATTGAGCTTATTCTCCTGCATGCCTTCCTGCCTCCTAAGATCAATTAATTTATCTTAGTCAACCAGACTTCCAAATTCCTCTTATATTCTCTGATATATCTTAGCGCTACCCCTATATGATCTACACTTGTTCGTTTTAATTTTCAAAGCCCATACCTTCATAGCTAGCTAACACAGATATGCCTATTCAGCATATCTGTAGTGTTGGGCCGTGTACGATAAATTAATATCGTGCACGTCTCGTCACAATGTAAAAAAATTAGTTAAGGCATCGTTATCCAAAAATAAAAGGGTTTAAGCATCAAAATGTTACGAGCAGTAGCGGCTCATAACTATAATAAGTGGAGAGGCACAAATAAAAAATTAGAGGTTCTTAGGGCTTTTTGTACAAAAGTCAGATAAAAGTTCAAAGTAGCGTCCCCTAATATTCACGTAAATTTCTGTGACAAATAAAACAACTACTGACCATTAATCACCTATAAACGGCCGGTGGGAAACCAACTGCCCCCTGTGACCAAATAGGTTGGGGTATATATCAGTAATTTGTCCCCAGAGGGAGAAGTCGTAGACAGAACACCAAAGGCGTTCGAGTAACGTGAAACATTGACCCGCGAGGCCCGCAAGGCCAAGAGTAGGACTGGCGTTCGAGTAACGGAAAACAGTGACCAGCGAGGCCCCCAGGGCCGAGTGTGGGACTTGCGTTTGCGATTGTGCGGATAATGAAGATTAACCCTGTAATATGATAAACCATTCACTTATTACGTAGATATGTTAAAATAATAAATTCAGAGCATAAACGCGATGGGGCTGGCCGATGTTATCCGTGGTTATTAGGGGATTCTACTCTGAAATTTTACCAAGTATTTCTGAAATTTCTGAAATTTCTGAAATATTACCGAGGCTTGATTTGTATTTGGAGCCTCGCGGCCCCTGCCAAGACCTCAGAGGACTACATCAATTTTAGTGTGTAATAGCTAAAATTTTAAGCAACACATTATAAATACATGTATAAAGCATTTCAGGTTTCAGGAGATCTGGTTTTAAATTTATAGCTTGGTTTGAGATTGAGGCCACAAGGCCCCTGCCATGAGACTTATAGAATTTTCAATATAGCTAAATTTTTAAATACAATACTATGATTAAACAAAATTTAAGGACCGTAGGCCTTTCCATTCTTATTTTATAGCTTCAATTATACCTGGTGGGCAAGAAATAACGTGAGGTGTTCAGAGCTCGTTAGCAGGAATTCTTTTAGGCCAAATGCAGTACATTTTGGTGTATATACTTAATGGAACATGCAGTTTCGATTTCTGCATAAAAAAGTACCAAAATCGCTATAGGGGGCGCTTATTTCAAGAAAACAATGAATAACTAATTGTCAAATGAACAAATACCGTACAAACCAACTTTAATAACAACAATAAACAACGTTTTATTTTTAATTACAAATGTGTTTCAATATGACTACCAGTGTGCTGTTCCAATAGCTGCATGCGGTACACGACATTTTCTACGGCAGCTCGCAGCATATCTGCATTAATTAGTTTGATATATAACGTTATTTGATCCTTTAAGGTTGAGAAGTCAGGAACATGTGCTTCATACACATGGCTTTTCAAATATCCCCATAACCAAAAATCACAAGGGTGAGATCAGGCGACCTGGGTGGCCATACCATGGGAAATGCACGGCTAATTATTCTGTTGTCTGAAAAACGTTTTCGCAAGATCTGCTGCACCTGACGTCCAATGTGCGGTAGCGCACCATCCTGCATAAAAATGGTAGAATCCAGACAACCCTTTTCTTGCAATCGTGGTTTCACAAAAATCTCAAGCATATCGGCATACCTGGCAGAATTGACGAAACAAGTCACCGGTCCACGGGGATGGATTTCTTCAAAAAAGTGCGGGCCGATGATGAAAGAAGCAGTAAAGCCCCACCATACTGTTAGTTTCGGTGAATGCATAGGAGTTGGCAGACACACTTGTGGATTTGATGCAGCCCAAATACGGCAGTTGTGGGTAGTGTTATCACCATTCAAATAAAAATGTGCCTCATCAATCCATAAAATTTGCCATGGCCATGCATCATCCACTTCCATACGTGCTAAAAATCTCAACGAAAAGTCAGTTCGGGTACGTTCATCTCCAGAAAACAATTGTTGAACAGGTGTGAGTTTATAGGGATAAAATGTCAATATCTTATGCAATATTTTCCTCACCGTCAAATATGGGATATATGTTTGGCGTGCTATTGCGTGTGCACTGCTGGTACCCTATACAGTAGTCGTCATCTGTTCCACAACAGCAGTTGCAACTTCAACATGTTGCTGCCTGATTCGTTTGCGTCCCCGGCCTGGTTGCACTCCTAGAGTTCCGGTAGATTCAAATCGTTCAATTATTTTCCGTAAGTTAGTTATGCTCATCGGACCTCTTCGTAACGTTTTCAATCGCCGGAATTCACGATGGGCAGCACTTCCATTGTCGCTCTTCTGATAAAACAACTTGACTTATAACGCCCGGTCAGGCAGAGTAAGCGTCATCGTCAGGCCATTGTTCGTGAATGATGGGAAATCCTCAGCCTTGCCTTTTATTGTCATGATTGCTCAACACGGAATGCGCTTATGCAAATGTATTCATTGTTTTCTTGAAATAAGCGCCCCTTATGGCGACTTTTGGTACTATTTTTTTTTTGCAGAAATCGAAACTGCATGTTCTACTAAGTATATACACCAAAATGTACTGCATTTGGCCTAATAGAATTCCCGCTAGCGAGCTCTGAACACCTCACGTCATTTCTTGCCCACCCGGTATTTGAGGCCGCCAGGGGCCCCGAGGCATATACCAGTCTCCATGTATATTGTCTATAATTTTTAAGTAACGCACTGTAAACATATAAAACTTCAAGTTCTTAGACTTTTTTATTATTCAAATGTTAGAGCTTATTTGTGATTAGGGCTTCAGGGCCCCTGTGGAGACCTAAGTTCCTTATACCAGTTTTTCGTGTATATTAGCTAAATGTTTTAGTAAAATGGTATAAGTATACAAATTTTCATATCTCTAAGCCTTTTCGTTCAATCATTATAGCGCTGCTTATGTTTAGGGCCCCTGCCAGGGCCTGAGCGGAGTATATAAGTTTTATTGTATAAGAGCTAAAATATTAATATAACACACCATAAAAATGCAAGAATTCAGATTTCTGGACTTCTGGTTCAAAAGTTATAGCTTGATTTGTGACTGGGGGCTCAGGGCTCCTGTCGAGACCCAAGAAGCTTATACCAGTTTTTAGTGTATATTAGCTAAATTTTTAAGTAATTTTCTATAAGTAAACAAAATTTCAGATTTCTAGACCCTTTCGTTTAAAAGTTGTAGCTTTGCCTGTGTTTTGGGCCTGTGCGGCTCTGCTGGGGCCTATATTACTTTTTTTGTGTATTTGCAATATTTTTTTAGTACCACACTATGAATATACAAAGTTTCAGGTTCCTAGGCCTTATCATTCAAATGTTATAGCATCAATTGTATTTGGTGCCTTGAGGCCCTGGCGGAGTTCTAGAGGCTTATATCAGCTTCCTTTTATATTGGCTAATTTTTTTTGTACCAAACTAAAAATATACAAAATATCAGGTTTCTTGACCTTTCTGTTCAAAAGTTATAACTTGATTTGTATGTGAGGCCTCGGGGTCTTCTAGCAGGCTCCATAGGCCTACATCACATTTCTTGAATATTTGCTATATTTTTTAGTATCACACTATAAGTATACAAAATTTCAGGTTCCTAGGTCATTCCGTTGAAATGTTATAGCTTCAATTATATTGGGGTCTCGGGACCTCCGGCGGGGTTTTCAGGATTTTTGCCCTCTTTGTTCAAAAGATAAAAAAGGAACCATGAAATTCGTACAAGTGGCCCCGGGCTACCGTAGAGGATTCGCTGTATGTTGCGAACCGTCTCCTGTATAGGGCCTACGTGTGTAGAAAATTTCAAGTCTCTAGGTCAATCCTTTCAAAAGTTATGGCATCAAAATAGTACGAGCAGTAGTGGGAGAATTCGCTATACTTCAAATAGAGTTCTTTAAATTCCGACGTCAACAGCCAAATTTTGACGTCACAAATTGCTCAAACGCAATCAAAACTCCATAGACGTGAAAGTAAGTCAGTTAGGGAAACCACCAAAACACATAGTTTAGTCCACCCTAGAGGACTCGCTATATTATTCACTACGTCCTTATTATAGGGCCTACGTGTGTAGAAAATTTCAAGCCTCTAGGTCAATCCTTTCAAAAGTTATGGCGTGTTACATACATGTTACGTACATCTGTACCATCGTTAATAGGTTTTAGATGATGCTAAAACCCTAAAAATGTAACACTTTTGGATCACCTGGTATTTGTATAGATACAGATGAAACGATTGCGTTTTGATTGAGTTTATGGATATTTACGCATGTACTTGCTGTTCACACAATTTTTTATAATTTTTTTTTTGATTGCATATTGTTCAAAATACACATATACTCAAATCTTTTCTTTATTCTCTTACCAAGTGACTGTTGGAGCAGAAAATATTTTTAATTATTGACTCAAACACGACTGGACGATTGTTGGCACTAACAAATCATCTCGAAGTCTTTTTTATATACAGGGAAGTAGTATGGATGATTCTAAGCAGAAAAGTTCATATGAACATGGGTTCGAATTTGAATGATAACCGAGATATGAACATAAATAAAAATGCAGCTAATAGGATCAACAAGATAATAACTCAGGTTCCTATAACACCTAGCGTAATAAAGTTCGGGATAATGTTAGGGTACATAAAACTGTGTATATCGTTAAAATTTGATCGAATTCCAAAGAGTAGTTTTAGAGTTACGTAGTCAATATCGTAATACGTGGTGGTAGTAATCACATGTGAGCACGTTTTGGCTGCGTAACTCGGCAACTGCTCGTTGTAATTCTATCTAACTTCAACGGAATACACAATTTTATGTACCCTAGTATTTTTCCAAACTTCATTTTCCTAGGGTTATAGAACCTGAGTTATTAACTTATTGATCTTAGTGGCGCATTTTTATTTCTGTTCATATCTCGGTTATCATTCAAATTCGAACCCATATTCATATGAACTTTTTGCTCAGAATCATCCGTTCTACCTCCTCTAAAAGTTTTTGACAGGGTTTCAGACGGCATATTGTTGGTCCTTGTCGTATTATTGATTATCCAATAGGATAGCCTGGAGTTACACAAATTAACAAACAGAGTTTTGGTTTTATATATACATAGATTCGGAACCACATTTTACAAAACCAAATCAAACTGCTAAAAGCTCTCGTTACAAAATAAATGTCATGGGCAGGTTGAGGAGCTTCTGACAACACTTACAATTTGACCTAAAACAAGTTCTGCAAAGCTATTTCACAATCAAACCCCCTCCGTCCACAATCAAACCCACATTCGAGCACTTGTACTAAGGTGCGTCCAAAAATTATAAAGCCATTTGAATTTTAACAATAATCATTTAATCCCAAATTCAAATGAAAAAAATTACAATAATATGCTATTCATGATTGCTTAATGGTTTCCTAGAAAAATAAACAAATTACAAAAATATTAAAGAAAAATTTGTTCTTCATTGTCCAAAAAATAAAAAGCCGTCATTTTTTAATAACCAACGTGCTTTCCGTTATTCAACAAAACTTGAGATATGCGTTCAAGCATTGTATCCATAAGATTTTTAAAGTAATATACAGTGAAACTCCCTGTAGGACCACCTTCGTAATGGATCCCCCTCCAAAAATGACCAAGGTTTTTTCCACTGAATATTTTCTCATTAATTTAATGCAAAACCTTTTCAATGAGCCCACCTCCATATGAGGACCAAGGACCACTCTTTTCTGGAACAGTTGAAAAATGATCCTTTTTACAGGGACCATCACAAGCCATCCTTAACATATTAAGGAATCATCCAATCAGAAAATGTCAGAAAAGACGCTGTAAACCTTGCACATTTATCTGTCTAAAAACATGCATTCTAATTTGACCTTGCAATTGAAAAGTTGAACTCCGACAGCTTAGTTCTTTGTTGATAAAGTCAATAACTATGCTGAATGTTGGATCTATGCATGGGAAAAAAAAAGACACTAATCAAGTGTTTTAAATACTGCCATTGGTAAATTCAGATAGTGGCGAAAAAGCTTCTATTGATGATTGGTTTAAATCTGAGGTTCAGTCTGATGTCGATAACATTGCATTGTGAATCCATCCGTTATCTTTTGAGAATATTGAGTGTTATAGCGAAAGGACCCTGATGCCATTTGCGTTGAAAACGAATAACATGTGGCTGAAGAGTTATTGAAAATTTCAAAGCAGCTGATGCATTTAAGTAATTATGTACGAGGGGCGATTGATAAATAAGGTCTCCATGGCTGTAACTTTTTTATTTGTTAACCGATTTTCAAAACTCTTTTTGTATCTTATACTCATATTTGTCCTCTATATAATGCACTATTCACTTTTCGACATAGTCCCCATTCCTTTCCAAGCATTGCGCCAACGCTTAACTATTTGGGTGAACCCGTCGGAGAGAAATTCCGGAGTTGTTGTCGACACCAGGATTGAATGGCAGCGTTTACCTCTCCGTCAGAACCAACTCATGTCCCTTAAGGGGCGGCTCTTTCTTCTTTGGGAAGTGGTGAAAGTCGCAATGTGCAAAGTGGCGCTTTTGAAAGGCGCTGCAAAACCTCTGATGTGTGGTGACTCATATGCGGGCGGAAGTTATCGTACTCCAGAAGAGGGTCCAAAGCTACCATTCAATCCTGGTGTCGATAACAACTCCAGAAATCCTCTCCGACGGGTTCACCCATCTAGTCACGCGTTGGTGTAATGCGTGGAAAGGGATGGGGACTATGTCAAAAAGTGAACAGTGCATTACATAGAGGACAAATGTGAGTATAAGATACAAAAAAGAATTTTGAAAATCGGTTAACAAATAATAAAGTTACAGCCATGGAGACCTTATTTATCAATCGCCCCTCGTAATTATGCAATTATGCAATTCTGAAAAATTTTGTAAAAAAAGATGCAGCAGAGCACCCTGCTATGAAATACGCTGAGCTGCAACTTTAATAGTTACCCTGCCTACTACCGTGTTAAACCTCCATTAGCCTCAAAACTCAAAACCGCCTGCCTGTATTCGTTTAGGCAAGGATTCAACGAGATGAAAACGACCAATGAAACATGTTAGCCCATGCATACATGAGAACTTCACGCCATTACCGGGGATTCGATGGAGATTTAGGCAAGGAGCGAACGGTCCTTTCCAATTCATCCCAAAGATGTTCAATTGTGTTGAGATCTGTTGACTGATCGAGGAGAACTCGCTGTCATGTTCCTGGAACCAATTGGTAGAGATACTGGTCTTGTGTGCTGGTCCATTCCTGCTGGAAGGAGCCATTTGCGTGCAGATAAAGGGGTGAACTTGATCTGCAACAATGTTTATGTATGCTTTGGCGTTCGAACAACCGTCTGCAGGACCTAATTCCTGCCAATAAAACATAAGGGTTCATGGCATCATGTTGTTTTCGCCATATTCGAAGTCTTTCAAAATAGATGGTGCAGTTGGTACCAGCAATTGGTCTGATCAGGCAACCTTGATCCAATCCTTAGTGGACCAATCTTTGTGCTGCAGTGTCCGCAGGAAGCGCGCTTTCTCGTTCTTCTCTGACAGCATTGTTACCCGTGACATTCTTCACCCGAGCCATAGTGCAACTAGTTGTTCTTTCTGAAATTGTTTTCTGGCTACACGAGTTGTAATGAGCAGAAATTTATGCGATTGTTGCCCTTTCTGTTTTTCGCACACAAAACTTGACATTCTCCTATGGCCTTTTTTATCAACAAGGGTTTTCCATCCACAGGAACTAAGTATTTTTTTGTTCCTTGACCCACTGTCGATAAACCCTTGAAACTGTGGTAAGTGAAAAGTTCAAGAAAATCAGCGTTTCGAAATGCTCATTCCAACCCGTTTGGACTTATCACGATGCCACGCTGGACGTCTGTCAGTCAGATCACTGGTTTTCCCCATTTTCCTCTGATTTTCATCTTAAATAACATATAAAAGTTGCTTAATGATATTTATACCGTGATTTATGATGGAGACATGCAAATCAAGCAGTCGCTCAATTTGCATAGTCTGTGAGGTGTACCCAATAAAGTGGCAGCTCAATTTATCTTTGGATGGTGGAGAAGCATGTTTCAAGATACTATCATAATAAAGCGCCTGAATGAGAAGAAACACAAATAACTTTAAAACCTATTTCTATAAACAATCTAATTATAAAAATAAAAACAGGTTTTTATAAGATTTTATAAATACAGGGTGTTGTAGAATTCGATGACAAACTCTAGAGGCGTGGTAGAGGGTGACAGGGGGAACATGTTTTCTCTGCGCAACGTTTCACGTAAGGCCAAAACGTGAAGTAGTCGATACCACTAAGTAAAATGCAATGATATCTAAAACAACTGGATCGCTGATCCTATGCGCAGTCGGCATTGAGAAGTGAAGCCAAAATACGTCATAAATGTACCCTTCAGGTCATTGACTATTAGCGCCAGGTGGCCTAAAAAGCAAGGTTAAAGCCCTCATAAATGCTCATAAATTGACTAGTAGCTTAAATCCCTCAAAAAACAAAAATTCCTCATAAACGCTCATAAGCTTAAATTTCTGAAAAACGCTCATTCCTCATAAACGATCCCTTCAGGTCATTGACTAATAGCTTCAGGAGGCCAAGAATTACGGCCTCAGTTCTCTTCCAGTGAGTCAGCGATCCAATTATTTTAGATATCATTGGTAAAATGTAAGACTAGTGTCACAAGATTTGGGAGGCGTTAATTTTGAAACCTGCCAAATCCCAGTTCAGGTGAGAGGAGGCAGGCACAGAAGATAGAGAGATCAAAAGCAGACGCCGGAAGGGAATCGAGGTCCAAAAGATGAAACGTTAAGTAGTAAGAAAGAAAGACAGAAAACATGTAGAGAGATTGGCGAGATGACAGTGGTTAGAGGAGAGACGATGTGAAGTGGAGACTTGGAAAGGAGGAGAGAGAGAGAGAGAGAAGGGGTGAGCAAGTTAGGTTTTTGATGATGAAGGACAAAAATCAAGAGTGCCGGTGTTTAGACGACCTTCCCGGGAACTCGGAGTTAACCGCGGGAACCCAGAAGAGTTCACTTCCCGAGCGCCACAAGGGGAAGGGCAGTCGACGACACCTGTGATATGGCACAACATATCTTCGCCGCATTAAGTTCACTACGTTGTTAGGGAGGACTGCCAAAAGCTCTACGCCGTCAAACATTGGTGAACCCAGAAAAGAGGTTATTTCGGGGAAGAATTTACACGCGTGGAGGAATGGGCAGGAGGCCGATAATTCGACGTTAGCCTAGGCAACGAAGCAGGCGCTCGTGAATAAGGATTGTTTCCGAGGGCCGGCAGGAGGAAGCCAAGGAGACAATACGATAAGCAGGGACGATCTGCTTTGGATTCCTGCGTGCGAGCTGGCAAATTTGCTGTTGGAAAGGGATAGCAGCGTAAGCGCGCATATCACTGGTGAAAGATGTATAGCGAGGCTCTTAATCTTACTTTAGAAGGTGAGCCTTCTTTGGAGTTAATGGTGGATCGGGCTTGAATTCAGAACATTGCCTGGACATTTTTATTAATATTGCTAGTCGCATTCACTGGCGCAGTACATAGACATTCCTTTTGTTTTGTTCTGATAGTGCATCCCATTGCGTCGCTCTTCAGAGAAGACAATTCAGCCATTCGGGCTCCAGTAATCCTCCCGCCAAAAGGGTTACACGACGGTGTCACCGTTGTATAGTGGAGAACCACAGCCCACTAGATAAAGGCCTGAGTGCTATTTTCAAAATGGCGGCGCTCGCAGGCGGACTGTTAAATAAGCTAAAATAAAAGAATAATTTCATAAATTTGCTTTAATTTTAACCAAAATAATAATTCTATTACAGGAACTAATTTTTTGCAGATTTCTAAAACCATCATATATGGTTTCGAAATTTTTTATAGAAAAGATGCTTTTTCTCTTCCTCCATAGATGGCTCTACTTTGAAAAAAATGAAACTATATTTATTTGCACGTATGTTACCATTGTTTTGATTAAAACATAAAGCCATTTAAATAACAAGTTCGAAAACTTAGATTTCGTTAGAAGATTAAAGTAAATTTGTGAAATAATTCTTCTATTCCATCTTATTTCACACAGACAGTCCGCCTGCGAGTGCCGCCATTTTGAAAACAGCACTCAGGCCTTTATCTAGTGGGCTGTGGGAGAACTATGGAAGGCCTCAGAAGTAGACGAGAATATTGCAAAAGATTCGTGTGCAGCAAGTTATTCGTTTTTGAAGTAGAAAGTAATCGCCGTTATAGCGAATACTTTAATATACTTTGTAAAAGAGTTAATAGACTAAAGCATCTTACTTTAATTATATTTAACGTTAAAATTTGAAGTTAATAGTTGATACCCCAGGACTGTTTCTGTGAAGTGTTAATTCTGTATTGACTTTACTTCAAAATGGAATTTCATTCTTTATGGAATCGAGGGCCAGCTAGAATTTTATGCCCAGGATTCGCATGTTAATTACAATTAACTTTAATTTTCTGACTGGCAAATTCTTACGCCAGGGTTTGAGTTGAATTTCAATTTTTGTAATTTTCAATTTATGCACTGCAAATAATTTAAACTGGAAGTTCTGTTCAATATTTAATATAATCCTATTGGAATTATGTACTTATTGTAATCAGTTAGTAACGCGAAAAAGCATCTAAGAATTATTTATGCATTTTTATTTGTAATCTCATTGAGCATTTAAGAATATCAATAAAACTAATTTTCATTTAGCTGACTTTGCTACATTTATCAGAACCCACACTTTTCCTCACTGATAGTTACGTTACAACTACTCAACTTCAAATCAAACAAGCATTTATATTTTCACGTGTTACAAAAGTGGCTCCACGGACTGTCCGTGATGTTCTACACAAATCTGCAAACGGTTCATCAATGACCATCGACTGCGAGACAGCATACCGGCATTGTCCTGAATGCGTCCTGCTGCTTCTACCGTGCGAGCTATTAGATGTTCATTATGCACAGGAGATTTATAAATGAAGCTTCCCATGTAACCCCTAAGAAAGAACCTCTAACGGATTGAGGTCTGGAGAACAAATAGGGCACAGATCCACCTCTGCCAATCCAGTTGTCTCCATAGACAGCTATTAGGTGTTTCTAACTTTAATGCATTATGTGCAGGAGCACCATCTGCCTGAAACCAAATGTGCTGTCGGATGTTGAGAGGAATGTCTTCCAGGAGCTCTGGTAGAACCTCCCTTAAAAATACAATAAGTTTCCGATGTAAGGCGTTTAGGCAGGATAGACGGGCCCACCAAAACTTTATTCACAATTCCAGCCCAAACGTTAATGCTGAACCGTTGCTGACAATGAGCAGATACTGAAGCGTATGGATTCACGTCTGTCCAAACATGCCGATTTCTGTCATTATACAGTCCTTCTCGTGTCAGAAATGTTTCATCTGTAAACAACACATGGGGTAGAAACTCTAAATCCTCGTCAGCTTTCTGTAAAAACCATCGAGCAAATCGTTCTCGTTGTGGACAGTTTCTGGGGCGAAGTGCCTGTACCTTTCGAGAGTGTGAAAAGGATGCATAAGTTTTTCATGAACAATATTCCATACTACTCGATGATCCTGCGGATGAAGCTCATTAGCAACACTTCTGGTATTCGTCGATAGATTGTCATCAAATCGTTGGAGCACAGCTTCTTCAAAGTCAGATGTACAGACACGTCAAGGACGTCCAGCATCTCTCCGATGAATGACAAGAGAGCGAGTCTCACGTAGACGACGATCCACTGATGCAGAGGCATGATGGTCCGGGCAAACTCTAATCGGAAAGCGGTTACGGTAAATGCGTTATGCTTCTAAAGTCTGTCTCAAAAGTATAGAGACTTTGCAAAAACTGTCACATTAGCACATCAGTAAATTTTTTGACCATACCAAATAAAACACTATTTATTCACAATGTGAACATGATTATTACATATTTTGAAAAATAAATGGCTTTTCGTTTTTTTACAAAAAAATATTTTGAAATAATCAGTACAAAAAAGTGTCTCAAAAGTATAGAGACTCACCTAAATAAACAACAATGTTCAAGCCATGTTCAAATAAAGTTACTATTAGACTTAATTACTTGAAACACTATATCTTTCATTGATGAGATCAAGTTTTGAAGAAGACTTGGATCCAAATTAAACCAAACTACTTTTCAATTCTGCAATGGAAGAGTACTGTCTACCATTTGCATAAATTTTGTGTGTCATCACTGCCCAAAGGTTCTGAATAGGATTCAAATCCGGACTTTTGGCTGACCACTTCATCACATTGATACCCTGTGCTTCAAACCACTAGTTTGTTGACCGCGATTTGTGAATACTAGCATTGTCCTGCTGAAAAATGCCATTGTTCCCAACCAAAAAAGAAATGAAAGGTACCAAGTGGTTTTCCAGTGTTTCTTGGTATTTTAAGGAGTTTTGTCTCCCAGTCAAAAATGCCAAACTGGTAGTCCCATTGAAGGAGAATCCATCCCACACCATCACACTTCCACCGCCTTGCTGGTTTCTATAAAAGGATTCTGGCTCCTTCCTCAAATCATGCCAGTAAAATGCATTTCCATCGGGACCATCCAGGTTCCACTTCTTTTCATCAGAAAAAATAACAGAAAGCCACTCATCTGTCCACGACATACGCTCCCGGGCCTATTTCAATCGAATTCTCTTGTGCTCCTTGGTTAGACGTGGTTTTATTTTCTTCCTGGTGTAAACAAGTACAGGATTTGCCTTAATTCTTCTGTGTACAGTATCTTTAGATATTTGTCCACCCAATTCACGTGATATTTTCCGTAAGGAATTTGTACCAGTAGCAGCAAGCCGAAAAATCTGGCGCACATCTCGTTCAGTAGTGCTTGTTGGCCGTCCTCTTCTTATCTTCACATATCCATTGCTCTGCAATGATTTTGTGTACAACAGACTTGGATCTTCCAATTTCAGCAGAAATTTCTCTAACTGTCTTGCCATTTGCTGCCAACCTCCAAATTTTGCTTATTTCATCTGTAAAAATGTCTTTTCCACGAGGCATGTTTATTGTCACTCTTTATTGTGCAGGAATTAAATACAAATTATAACTTACTTTATAATTTGGAATATTCCAAAGGGTAAATTTTATTTAAAACAGGTTATGACCATTCAGTTTGGAGGTGAGTCTCTATACTTTTGAGACACTTTTTGTACTGATTATTTCAAAATATTTTTTTGTAAAAAAACGAAAAGCTATTTATTTTTGAAAATATGTAATAATCATGTTCACAGTGTGAATAAATAGTGTTTTATTTGGTATGGTCAAAAAATTTACTGATGTGCTAATGTGGCAGTTTTTGCAAAGTCTCTATACTTTTGAGACAGACTTTATACATTCCCTTGTGCCATCCTGTAGAATAAAAGTACATCTGCAAGCTCGTAAACGTAAACCTTCAGCCATTGTTTGTTGTTCATAGTGTACCTCTTAACAGGGTATGTTAACTGACAACATTAGGCCTACAATACACAAGTAAGATAACTTGTGAGGATTGATCAATTACATCACTAGTGTCATCACCCGAATCCACATAATGGTACCTTCCAGGCAGTAATCACGCATTGTCGATGGTGCAGGGAAGCTACCCATCAGCCGCCAGACGTAAACTCTCCGGCCCCTTTACATGTAGAACGCTAAATTTTGCAATTTGCGCACAGAAATCATGTTCCCCGTATCACCCTCTAGCACCCCTCCAAAGTTGATCATCGAATTATGCAATAACCAGTATTGTATACTATAAAATTGTAAAATGAATTAATACATTGCCTTTAAATGAGTTTGATAACTTTATTAAGAAAAGCAGATTTGTTTATTTTCAACAACACTTAAAACATTCCTGACGGAAGGAATCTCACCTGATTTTTGGGACCATCTCTTAAAAAAGACCACTTGGCCCTTCCCTGTCCATGGGTCGTTTAAGGAGGATTCACTATATATCAATATTGTCCCATTTATCAATAATAGCAGTATTTAAGTCTTGCAAATTTGAGAACTGGCGTCCACAGGCATAAACAGCACGAGCTAGTTGTGCCCACAAATTTTCCAAAAGATTCTAATCTGGCGATTAAGCTTGCCAGTCCTTAATTGGAACCCGTTTTGCAGAAACCACTATTTGTGTGATAAGGCATTATCCTGTTGGAATTCAATGTAAGGTCCTCTCATTTCTTCAGCAAAAGACAAAAGAAAGTCCTCAAACATTTCTTGACACTTGGCTGCTGTCATCCTTCCACTAATCATGAACAGTGAATTAATAAGTAAATCTCCTCTCCTCTCATTCATTGATTACAAATCACTCCTCTCATATAATAATCATGAAGAGGTTTGATTTTGAGTATCATCCAAAACACCCCCCAAACCATTAGATGCCCTCCTCCCACCTGGCGTTTGGAAAACAATTGTTCATCTCTTCTGAAAGGCTGCAAGTAAAATTGCCAACCGTCTGGACCATCTGAATTGACATCTTTTATCAGTGAATATGACTTTTTGCCATTGTAATATCCAAGAGATCTTCATTCTTTCAAATTCAACCCGTTTAACCTTGTGAGCATATTTCAAATCAGGACACGCTCTTCTTCTTTTATACTTCAGTAATTTCCATTCATGAATCACATTAGCAAATATTGATATGGAGACATTTATTTCAAGCTCTTTGGCTAGTGTACGAAGAGAGGCACCGTTTTTACTTCTTTCTTTACAAATTGCTCTCTCCCGGCGTGATGTAAGGTTTTTTGTTCTTTTAGTGGGCTTTTATCTAGACATAACTATTTCCTATCTTCACGAAATTGTCTATGTGATATTCTTAAAGCTTCTGTATTTCATCGAGATTATTGCCGTGAGGTTTTAAAAGCCAGATTTTGGCCGTTTTCGAATTCTGATAAGGGGTGATCTTGCCGCCAACTGTTGTATATAATGTGAACTTCAGCTCCTTTCATACATTAATTCATGTATTAATAATAAGTGTCATAGATTTATATCAAATCCATCACATTTGTATTCCTTTTGCTTTCAGATAGATGGAATCTTTCTCAAAATTTGTAAATTTAAAGATGGCTTTATACACTGCTTAACAATTGATAGGAACAGCAACACTGTTCAGATAAGAACAGCAACATTTTTGTCAATAAATACTGTCCTAAGAAATAAACGTTACCAAAACTTCAGTACACGTACCACAGTGATTTTATGAACACAAAATAGCTTGGAATTTGAACTAAGAAAACGAATATAATGGCAAAAACAGAAGAGGTATCATGTAGCATCAATGAGTGACTAAAAAATGTTGATTGTTTGTCACCGGTTTGAAATGTGAGTCCCTTAGTAGTGAGTATTGCCTCCTGGAACCATAATGCATATTTTGCATCAGTTTAGCATGCCTCCCACCAGAGGGTTGATAGGAACAGTCAGGATCTTATCCCATTCTTCCTGTAAAGAAGATGTCAGTTCCTGCAGCGTAAAGAAGAGAAATTCCTTTGTGCCACACGTCTACAAGAGCGTTCCAGGCATGTTCTATTGGATTTACGTCCGGGGAGTATGAGGACCACTGCAAACGCTTGCTACCCTCACTCTTAAGGACATCCGATACCATGTTCGCGTTGTGTAAGGAAAACAAAGTCTGGACCAACTGCTCCACGCAAAAGACGAACGTGATCAGAAGAATCTCCCTGCAATATCTTGCTACTGTAACAGACCCTCCTGCAAAGATGTGAAGGGATGTTCTGGCAACATGCATGACGCCCCCCTACATCATGACATCTTGACCGAAACGTTGCACTTCCCGAGCGTGTTATTGGTGATAACCAGTTTCATTTTCACACCAGATCAGTTGATGCCCAGAATCACTCTGCATAGTGAATCGAGACTCGTTGGGGAACATCACCATGGACTACTCCTGATCGCCCCAAGCACGATGCTCGTTGCACCACTCTAATATCTTTCGTCGATGGAGCGGAGACAGTGGAATGCATTTGACAGGCTTCCGTGCATACAGCCCAACATCATTCAACCGACGGGAAATGGTTCTGGCAGAAACAGGAGTTCCTGTAGCACCGACTATCTGTGAAGGTTTCGGATTTCTTTCCTTCCTCTTGCCCTCAAAAAATGGCAGCTGTACCCATCATTTAATGCGAAGATATTTTCCCCTATTATCTTATCTTCGACGCTGATTTCTTCGAATGGAACGTTTTCCGCCATCAGCCATTTATCTTTGTTATCGCTCATAAGAGCTTAGAATTTTCAGAAGAATGTTCTTCATGGATTTACATGGTTACTTTCCCCGTGCGAAGGATCAATCATGTGCTGAGAATTTTTCCTGATTATCTTACCCTGGTGAAGATTAATCTTGTTCTCTTCGAGTTTTGAATTTCGTGCCAAACTTAAATGGTGTTGGAATCTTCCGTTAGTGGAACTTACTTTTATTCGGCTGATGACGCTTTTACTTCGATTTCGTCTTCCGTTGTTTCTTCGTCAAGATGCGTACGCAAGTGACTTCGGACCTTCTCCAAATTAGTGTTTCCGACGGTTTGCAAGTCTCATTCTTTGGTAACTTTCCATTAAGCAGCTTGTGTTATTCTCCGATATGAAGATTGTCCAAGTTTCTTTATGTTGTTTCCAGAACTCAATTTCCCTCGCTTTGATTTTTTTATCAATACTTTTTATGGTTTACTTTTCTGTTTTTATGAAAAATCTTGTTAATGCTAGTTAGATTTTTTTTTATTATTCCTTTTATTTATTTAATTTCCTTTTTATTTTTTTTCTTTCATTTTCTTTTAGTGTCTACGCTTCCGTCCGGTGTTTTCCCGTCTTCCTTCTGTCTTGGGTCTTCGTGTGAGTGTTTGTGTTCCCTTTCCCGCCACAGTTCCTTTTTTCAGTTTTTTGTTATTCATATTCTTTTTTTTGTTTGTTTATGCGTGTTTTTCTGTCCGTAATGATTGTTTGGGAATTTTAATTTTTTTGTAGTTTTTTTTTGTCTCCTTCCTTGTACCTTTTTTATTTGAGTTTAGTTGTTTAATTTTTATTCTCTTTTGTTCTTTAATTTTTTGTAATTGTTTTTTTTATTTTTTCTATTACAAGTTTTTTTTTATGCCTAGTTTACGTTACTCTTCATGCTGTGCACTTTGGCAACCTGTGCTCAAGCATCTTTCTGTCACCTAATTGCGGGATTTTTCAGTGTCTTCAACGACTCGTCCAGTTCTAGCTAGACCTTTTTTTTTTAACTACACCCTTATTGCTCCTTTTTTTGAACGCTTTTATTTTTTTTATTTTCCAATAAAGTTTTACCAGGTTTTTCCAGTGCAGTGTTCGTTCTCCGTGTTTCGTCGTCATCTTCCGTTGCGTTGGTGTAGTGTTTCACCTTTGGACGTCTTCGTTATCTTCTGGATTTCTCCCCGTCTTGCGTCCTTTCCACCTCTACGCTGTTGGTGCTTATAGAAGTTTGGAATTTCTCCTCACTGCATCTGTTGTTTTTTTGTTTCCTTTGTCTTCTTTATTTTTTGTGTAATAAAGGAAATATTTTATTGGAATTATGTTTTTTTATTATTTCTGGGGGGAATGGGGTATTCTGATTTATTTGGTTGGGTTTATTATGAAACTATCCCTTCAGTTTTTCTGTGGGCTTTAAAATTTAAGTTTAAAATTTTCATTTTCTTATTAGTGGTGGGGTTTTAGTATTTTTGTCGGATTAATCATCTTATCCTGCTCTTACGGCCGTATTCACCCCCTAGGATTAAAGTGAGAGTTAAGCAATCTAGAGTTAAACCTAATCACGAGACTCTCGTTATCCAATAGACAAACGTTAAAATACCATATCTCGCCTTAACTCTAACTCTCAGATTAACCCGAGGTGGTGAATACGGCCGTTAATGATCTATCTGTTTAGTTTTTCGCGTTCCGCAAGGGTTGGAGTTGTTACGGGGGTTGGCTGAACGTGTCGAAAGGGAACTTCTTCCTTTCTGCACGTTACAGTTTGTCCACGTATTTCTCAGAAACTAGAATTCGAATTGCAATAAGTATTTTTTTATTGGATTAGGTATTTTTCAGCTCAGGGAACAGTCCAAGTTTCATCAAAATCAGTTTAGTAGTTTCAAGATATGAACTGTTAAGTGTGTACCAATCACTGGAAAAACATGTCTTGAGTTATTTTTATTCTTTAAATGTATTCTGCTTGTTTTTCATTCGGATTTGGCATTAAATGTTTATTGTTAAAACTCATGTAGCTTTACACATTTTGAACGCACCTAATATTTGCCACTTTGGTAACCTACCTACAAAGTGTTAAAGGACGTTAAAAAAATTAATAGTAGAACGTAGTTAAAATTTTGAAACACGAATTTTGAAAAGCACCTTCATTTAATTTAAAATTTCAAAGGAAAAGAAAAAAACATTTAGAAAACAGAATTAAAAGTAATGTTCTAAATAATGCACAGAAACAACACCTGATTTTTCTTTCCAAAACTAAGCTCTCCCTTGTAATGAACCTTCCTATTATTTTCCCGTGTATTTCTTTTCTTTCGCGAATATATTTCATTTCTATATTCCCCTACACGTCTTTTTCCAAAATGTTTATACCCATGGCTGCCTTCAAAATTTCTACCTTTCGCCTTTTCTTCAATCCTCCCTTGATTGACAACCTTCCTGGCCTTATTCCTAATTTTAGTTTTATCTTTTAATACCCTTTACTGATAACCGTCGGAACTGTGACTACCTTTCCATTTTTACATTGCCTCCTTTCCTTCCGAGCTTACTTTTATCAGACCTGACATGGTTAATTTCAAATTTGCTTTCCAAATTTGCTACACTTCCTTGCAATCGGTCAATTGTCAGCAATAATTTATTTAACTCATCCCTCTGCTTATTAAGAATTATCATCCCTCTTGTATTAATGTACGATTTAGCATTATCTCCCCATTATCCGCCCTTTCCGCATGACATTGTTCTTTCAGTCTACATTCATTTCTGATCTAGGGCTTAGGCGAACTACTACCTTCGCCTGTTAGGGCTAACTGATAATCAATTAATCCTATGTTAAGCTTAAATTTTTCCTGACTATCAATTATTAGCAACTTTTGCTTGTTTCCGATGCTATTAAAAGATTCCATGCTAATTTAATCCCTAAAAATGGACTTCCTCTTAAGAAAGTAAGCATAGGTCATTTACGCCTTTAGTCTGCTTAAAATCATCAATTTCCCTCAGCTTGCACCCCGAAAATTTCCTCGCTTTCTTACTAACATCTTTAGTGACCCTTTTTAACGCGAAATTCCCTTTAATTTCTGCAACCTTCCTAACTAAACAAGCCTCTGCTAACTCTGCTAAACATTCAATTAGACATTGCTTGTTCATCAAACTCATAGACTCTGCTTTAATTAAAGCCAATGAACGTACAAACAATTCTCTCTGTTTTTAATTATTTCTTTATAGTGACTTATTAAATTAGAGTCATTAACCCCTTTTACTCTAGCCTCTTCCCGACTCAATTCCAGGGGACAGACGAACATTTCTAGCTCATTATTATCCCCTTTTACTAATAAGCTATTTAATTCGACAGAACTACCGAAAACTGCCGAACCACCGGTTATCTGAATTCCACCCGATTCGAAGTCCGTCTATTCGCTGCAAACTGCCTCCTCTTGCACGGCATTTATTGCTGGCTTCTAATTCTGTATACATTTCTTCGAGTAAATTAACGAAGAAATCTTTCTCCATCCAACCGTTTTCGACCGCCTTTTATAATGCTATAAGTAAGTTTTTCTTGATCATTTCTCTATGACCATATAATAAAATTTTCTCTATATATTTCTGCTCTCTCTCTCTCACAACTCTCCTTTGTATGAGAAACCTGATTATCTAAATTAACTCCTAAAAGCTGCAATTCTCTATCATTTTTGCCTGCTTTTCTCTTATGAATACTTTCTCCTCTCCAAATGGCACTTTTGCATTCTTTTTTTCCTCCGCCTAGCGCCTTTCTTTTCACAAATATCCCTCTTTACCGGAGACTCTGAATCGTACTTACCGTATTCGTCTGAAATTATTCTCTCCCATGGCCCCTTTGTCCTGTAAACGTTCTATTGCTGTCTGCTGAACATTATTTTTAGCCGACTCAAATAATTTTTCTACGTTATCTCTTTTCATTAAATCGGATACTTGTAATCGCACATTTCCTGGGAGCGTCATACAAAATAATTTAGAATTCGTGATATTTAATCCATCCATTAGTTTGCAAAACCTTTCTACATGGTCATCAAACGACCCCTTTTCATATGGCAGAGATTTCTCATGAAAAATCACTTCTTAACGTTACTCGATCGCTTTGACTTACTTGATCGTTACTCGATTTCTGCCCCTTGCCATTCTTTTCGCTACTTTAATAATTTTTCTAACTTACTTTCTGTGTAGTTAGTCTGTCTCCTCTTAGAAACTATATCCTCACCAACACTTGATTAACTTCTAAAATGATTCGACAGTTCCAGATCCCCTGCTATAACAGTGCTCGCCTTCGAAAGATATCATACGAAGCAAACTTCTAGCAGCACCAACTCGAGTCTTCCAAAACACCTCACCCTCTCAACTAATTTACGAACCTTGTCGAGCGTTCCTTTTCGAAGTGCTTATCCGCCAACTAGAACAAGAAAGAACGATAAGAAATACATTAGTCATAAACAATACACCTATGGCTTTCGGTGATTTCTTATTGTCAAGCAATTACGAGAAAAAATACATTAATGTCCTTGGCAAATTATTAAGGAATCGTTTCCCTTATTTTATCCATTGTCTCTAGTGTTGCATCGCTTGCTCACCAAGCACCCACCCTGTCTATCACGACTTTGAATTGAAGAGTAAGTTAATTTGTGACGTGGATTTAGCAGAGTAAGTAACAAGAGGAGGGAACGATATAAATAATGTTGGAAAAAATTTTATTGACTTATTAAAATATTTTTCTTAAATAAAGTAATTGTATTTCAAAGTTCTTGAAATCAAATAAATAAAGTTTTTGCAGTGGAAGTTGTTTAACTTTAGTCAAAGTTTAAATAAATAATAATGTCGGCCCTGGTAAGTACATTAATAGTTCAGGTACGCGTCATCAATCACGGTCGGGTAAGTATGACTCGGATAGTCTCTTTAAGGTGACGTAATCCGGTGATGACGTAAACAGGTAAGCTGGAAGGATGTAGTAGCGGATGGGTCCCTTGTCTCCAGTTAACAAGGCCTCGCCTTGGCAAGACGAGCAAGGGCGGATTCCATGTTGGCCGATGAATCCGAGTCTCGCTGCGACGTAAGCTTGCTGAGATTGAAGAGGAGGAGCGAAATCGTAGATGCGAGCAATGATACATACTGGATGCTGTATCTGATCTGGCAGATGCCTCGTTGGAGAAACACACACTAGTAACTTAGAGGCTGAAACGTAAATGAGCATTCAAATACTGATGCTCGGCTGTTAAGAGCTAGCACACAATTATTTGCTAACACTGTTGCCACTGAAGCTGGCCTTCACTACAGCACATGGGATGTAAATCACAAATATCAATCATTCTACTCGAAGCACTATCACTGACAGATGCTGAGACACACTTAAATTCATGAATAAATATAGCTTAGGCATCGCCTTAGAATAAATAATATTACACGTGAGACACACATCACTGTAATAACCAAGAATGATAAACACTAGAGCACACAGCAAAACACAATAACGGCCACTCTGTCGTTTTCTAGACGATACGCCGTTTATCCCGTAGCACTGACATTGCGCATAAACCTATGCCCCACATTCAATTTCATGGACGTGGATATTAACATCTACGAAAGCCGGCACATACACTTCTTAAATGCACAAAGTTCACGGAGCTTGACTTATACGAGCTGACGAAATACGAGTCGACGTTGCGTTGTTGAAACACTCTGTAAATCTGCTTCGTACAGCGTCCGTTGCTTAATTTCACTAATATCGAGCTGTGTGAATTGGTACTCGCATAAAACCTCCAATTTCATTCGTGAAGAACCCTCTTAATGAAAAAGGGAAGACTCCAACTACTTCCTCCCCCCTGCGCCAATTAATTACGTCATACGCAAATAACCATTTATATAGTTCGTTTTGCAAAGAGGAAATTTGCAGGAAAATTACGGATAGGCGTTTGGTGGCAAGGGAAGTGCTCACCTCCTGTAAAAAGTACATAAAAGACGGCGTACCGTGATTATTAATCAGTCCCCGACGAAACGAAATGAATTCGGCGTGCGCTGGATTCCTTCCATTCGCCGCTGCCTCGTCTCTGCAGGTGACGGGTAGTTCAGCCGCTTGCTTTCCGCTGTCGTCTGGAGATCGCTCCTTGTTGAACTCTTGGAGAAGGGTCTCTACGGTCCGTACGGAATTAGGGCTCCATTCCTCGTCAACCGCCTGTCATCCGAGAGCTGCCTGGCATTGTCGGAGATGCTGCCGCTTTGCTCGGTCGCGTCCCTCGCCGACCTTATTCTCCTTTTCCCCGTCGACTTTGCTGTTGCCTCGGGAATGGCCTGGCTCCGCTGAGAAACGCACCTTTCCGGCGTTTACGTTATAATGCGCTCGGTCAGGGTGGCTAGCGCACCGGCCTTTAATTTTCCTTAAGACCAAATCGGCTCGGTCGCCCCGTACATCCTTTCTTCTCGACTTCCAAACTCTCTCTCCCTCTCGTGCTCCTCTCGTGTCTCTTCGAGAACTTTTTGGGCGTCTCCTCTCGTGCCTCTTGTCATCGGCGTCATCCTCGTCATCGCTCTTTCCTCTCGATCGTTTCTGATGCTGCGAAAATCCACGTGACATAATTGTAAATCATTGCTTTCTGAAGTCATAGATAGAGAAAGGACAAAGAGACAAAGTTATAAATGACATTAATTTGAATTTTCCTTATTGACAAAGAAGGACAAAAATGATTTGAAAGACAATGTTCCTTTTGCAAAATGTCAAAATCTTAGATTCCTGGACGCTATCCACGTGACGATCGTGCTGCGATGTATTCAGACCTCTGAATGACGCATCGATACTGAAAGATGCGACGTGGCCTGAACTCCCTGTCACCGCTGACAACATCCCGCGGCAACCCTCTTGGATTTAACGAGGCGCTGTCCATCACTAATTTGATCAACAATAAATCCAAGAATAATAAATAGCCAAATAATGGCCCACGAGAATTGTGAAGGAAACAACGACTTTTCTTTAATCAGCAAGACGTTCCAAAGATAGAAGGATTTAATTAATATATTTAAATTTTTCAATTCTTAAGTGTATCTGAAGTCTACTGAGATATAAAAGTTAGTACCCTTCGTCGGATACAGGGCAGCCAAGCGCAGCTTGCAGCGAGAGATCTCCGCGTGTCTCGCGCTTGCAACGCTACTGTCGTCCAATCGACGGCTAGGCGTGGCGCTCGGAAAATAAAATTTGTTTCCTTCTCCTGGTCCTTGTCGGCTTCCGATTTAAGCTGGCTGGCTTGAACCCTTCTCAGCAGGTGGGGTTCGATCACGCGTTCCTTCCTTTCGGCTTGCGATGCTGTGGCATGTGAATCCTTATGCTGGTTGCCCACTTAGCGCGACGATCGCGCGATTCTGTCGCTTTGATGCTGGGTGCCCACTTAGCGCGACGATAGCGCGATTCTATCCCTTTGTGAAGCACGAGGGCGACTCTGTGGAGCATCTAATGCGATTGAAAAGCTCTGCATGCCAGAGCGTTTCGATCGCGCGACTCCGTCGCACCCAATCAGAAAACAGTTTCGAATCACGTGGCACACGCAATCATGGCAGCACCTACTTCGAGATGGTCGGATATCGCTACGGAAAATTTGATTGAAGATATCAAGTAATATGCAATTCTGTATGCACGAAATATCCAATTCCGATTTTGGAAGCACGAAATCTTGAAGTGGGAAACGAAATGATCGCGTAGATAGCGCATGCGCATTCAGTCACGCGGCCGTCGCGCCAAATGGGCACCGAGAAGCGAATTGATCGCCTGGCGTTTGTTGCGCATGCGCATATGACTCAAAGCGATAGAATCGCACTATCGTCGCGCTAAGTGGGCACCCAGCATAAGTCATATGCGCATGCGCAACAAACGCCAGGCGACCAATTTCGCTTTTCGGTGCCCACTTGGCGCGACGGCCGCGTGACTGAATGCGCATGCGCTATCTACGCGATCATTTCGCTTCCCATCTCGAAATAGGTGCTGCCATGATTGCATGTGCCACGTGATCAAAACTGTTTTCTGATTGGGTGCGATAGAATCGCGCAATCAAAAAGCTCTGGCATGCAGAGCTTTTCAATCGCCTCAGATGCGCCGCAGAATCGCCCTCGTGACGTCCCTTTGCGCATGCGTGCTTCAGAAAGCGATAGATCACGCGATCGTCGCGCTAAGTGGGCACCAAGCATAAGCGTTGATTTGTGATATGTCCAAACGCACTTGCTCGTCCAAATTATAGTACCGGGCGAGGTCCTCCAGGGTCGATGTCTCAGTAACAATCATCCCTCTGGCCTGAGTACCGATAGCATCGCGGCACGTCTTGCTCCTCCGGGCTGGTTCTCTTGGTCCTTATTTCACCAACGACTGGGGCCGATGCTTCCAACCGCTGGGCAACGGCCAGCCAATTGGCTTCCTTTCCTTGACTGGGAGCTATGGCGATAATTCGGATGATCACAGTTATGCAATGTTAGCGTGCAATCACCTTCCTGTGGTGTGGGTCGAGATCGGCGAGCTCCTTTTCCCTTGGAGACGGTCCTCCTAGTTGCCGGTCAGGCGTGATGCTCTTCGTTTCCGCGAACACACTCGCTTGCCCCTTTGTCTGCAAACGAATTAGGCACTACCGCCAACTGCGGGGCAATAGTCGGATTTCGGGGTCGGCCACCCTTCCTTCGTTGCGAGCTGAAGCGAGAATTAGAACAATTGCAATTACGAAAGGTTTGTGAGCATTCACTTGTCTGCGGCGTGGGTCGAGATCGACGATCTGTTATATTACTGAAGACGTTTACATCACTTATATCACTTCTGCTATTTATCGGTTCAATGACTTGGCGTTTGACTGAAGTTAAGCAGAGCTCATTTGAGGCTGAGCGACGTGGATTCGTATTTTCCGTTCCATCTTTTGATACCGTGGAAATTTTCCGAAGCTTTCGGCCCCGTGGCTGGCTTCTTCCATGCGATCCTCCCGGAGCGGATTTTACTTCTTCCACTTGGTGTCGTCTCGACAGGCTCTCCCTTTCAGTTGTCCTGCCTCCATTTTTTATCCGCCTGGTTAATGAGCTGCTCATGCATAGCTCTTTCTTCACCCAATGAGCAGTTTGCTTTCGTTTCTCGATTTTTCGGGCTGATCGATTCTTTCTAGCAGGTGGCGGACATGTTTTTCTTCCTTCTTCCGCTAGTTTCATCTGCCGTTTACTTCTTTTACCTTTCTTCTGAAACTGTGCTGGATCGTCGAATTTCTTCGTTATTTTTTCCGAGCAAATCCGACGATCTGAAACTATCGTTCTTTCTCACGTGATGCAACACTTGCAACCTATTGTTCAATTTGCACGTGGGGTTTCGCAATTTTTGACAACAATAACTTACGATCCTACACGGGCTTTTTTTTTCCCATACAAATTTTCGTTTTCATCTGTACGACCCTTATAGAATTACACCATCTGTGAGTTTATTAAGACACCGACGAAATCTTCCGACAAAAAGCATGCAGTCTTATAATTATTAGGAGCAGTGAATGAGAAAACTCGATTCGAATATCTTGCAGAAGGTTCTCACTGTATTTCATACTTATAAACACAATAACGTCAAAAAAAACTCACAGATAGCGTTCAACGGAACATTTTCTAACATATGCAAGTGTACTTTAACATAAAATGCGAAAAAACAAATGAAACATGACATCAGAAAGTAATTTAAAGAACAATTTTTGACACTGCGAACTAAAACCTCGAGAATGACCATATTTATGTATTAAATGAGAAACCAAAATAAATTGTTATGGTGGAATGGTTTATTGGTATTTTCGCTCAGGCATCCCCTTTTTGTCATGAAAAATAAATTGAAAAAAAAAATTTGCGTGTATTCATTGATATTTCCAAAATAGCTCATCAGGCCAAACAATTTCATTTTTGGGAACAAATAATTATTTTTAACAGGCTTAACTAATTGTCATAAAGATAAGTTAAGGCACAATTTAATGTAACCTCTAAGTATGTATTAATATCATTTCCTTCAGCTATTTGTCATTTCAGAGGGAGTATTGGTCACATTCACACATCCCTGCAGACGGAATTTATTGTTCAAAATATCAGCATATCTTCTCGAGTCAAAAGTAAGATGTGTCTGAAAAATATAGAACAACCTTTAATTTTCCTAAATTATGGAAAATTATTAATCTATACATATAATAAATCTGTTGTCTATTTGTTTGTACACAAAAACTACTGGACGGAATTTGATGAAACCTATTATGGTTATAGCTTATAGTCTGGGTCAACGATTAGGGTACGTATGATCCGGATCAATCAGGAAGTTCCCGAGGAATTTAATTTTTCTTCTAGCATGAAATGATAAGTGCTAATCGTTTTGATGTTGGATTACCCCAGGAGAACTCCAAAAAGTGGGATATAAAACGATGAGAAAGCGTGCGAGTGTTGTTGTCGTAGGTAGGTAACAACCTGTGATTTTCTTAACCTTGCGTTTACTTTATTATTACGGTTTTAGCACTTATTGCATAACTAAACAAATTACATGATTAAATTTTGTATTCATTAATATAGGTTATTTACATACCGGGTGATTATAATTAAAGTGCCTCATTTCTGCGCGGGCTGCAGACTGCATAATTGCACAGATTCTTCTTTCTTTTTGTCTCTCCCTTTTTTTCTGTCTTTCTTTCTTTCTTTCTTTCTTTCTTTCTTTCTTCTATCTTATTTTAGTTGTTTTCTTATTATTTTAGTAAGGTCCCAGGCTATAGGATATTTGTAAGTTATAAAAAACGGCATCAATATATGTTTCACTTCTTTTAAAGCAAATAAACGGAATGCAATAGTAATTATACAAAAAGATCGCTATTTTAAAAAATTTGACGAATTTATCGTATTTTTTTCCCTAGAAGGAGGAATTATGTACCTACCTAACTCTCAGAAAAAATCGATCAGAGAACAATGTACTAAAGTTCTATCCCACAATTGGGAAAATTACGAACCATTAGACACAGAGGTTCCATATCACAAAGTAGTCCCTAGTCTCAAAAAGAAAGTTTGTTTTTATTTAAAAAGTGACAAAGGGAACAGCACTGTCATTATTAACAAAGAAGATTATTTTGATAGAGTAGAAAAGCTAATTTCAGAAAGACCATTCGAAGTTCTTAATAATAAAAATCCATTAACTAAACTGATAAATGAAGTCACAGATTCAATCAAAAACTGTCCTAATTTTATGCCCCCAAAAAACAAGGATTCACTCACCATAAGAAACCCAACCTTACCCAGGCTATACGCACTACCCAAAATACATAAGTCTGGCAATAAAATGCGACCAATAGTATCAAATGTAGATACCCCTCACTTATCTTCTGTCCAAATATCTAGCCAATTTTCTTATAAACCTAAAACTTTCGACCTCCGATAGTTCTATTAACAATAGTATCGACTTAGTTAATAAGATTAAGAATTTGGTTATGAATGAAGGTGAAATTTTAGTATCCTTCGATATTATCACATTTATTTCCTAGTATACCTATTCCTGCTACGATTGATTACTTATCCGAGATTTTAAAAAAGAACAAAGTCCCATCTATGGTATCGGAAGAAGTCTTAACCCTAACGAAATTGTGTGTCAACAACAACATATTCAAATACAAGGACAAGGTGTATAAAATGACAGGAGGCACACACATCTATGGACTCGTGCCTTAGTCCCGTTTTATCTGAAATATTTCTAAATAACTTTGAAGACATTTTAAAATCGTCCGGGTTTTATTTCTCTAACACTTGGTATAGATACATCGACGATATCTTTACAATTTTTGACACCAAAAAATGTAGAGTTGAGGACTTCGTCCAACACATTAATAACTTTTTTCCTACTATACAATTTATTTGAGTTGGAAAACAATTTTAAACTTCCTTTTCATGACGTTATGGTATGTAGAAACCAAAATTCACTGTCGTTCAAAGTGTACCGAAAGCAACTAATAAGTTAAACTAACAACTTTTATTTCCATGATTGACAGAGCTCTAAATTTGCCCTTGAACAGATCGATTTTCGAAAAGGAGATTTCTTTAATAAAAAACATTGCATCAAGAAATGGCTATAGTAAAATCACTATTACAAACTTACTCAGGAAGAGGAAGTTTAAAAAGTTATAGAGGACGCAACTACCCTCTGCAAAAATAAAAGCACAGGGAAACTATTTCTATACCATACAATAACTGTTTCATTAGAGGCCCAAATTCGATATTTAAAGACTTTAACATTTCCTTTCTTTCCGAACCAGATCAAGAATTATGTACCTAATCCCAAAGACAGAATACCACCATTGCAGAAGTCGACCCGTTTACAAACGGCAAACGATTCGCAGTTTAGAGACCCGTTTCAAAGAACATTTAAAACATCGAAAATTCTGAAGGAGTAATCAGTCTTCAATAGCAAAACACTCATTAGAAACCGGCCATGATTTTCTGTAACAAATGTAAAATTAATAAAATCGATAAATAAAAAGCACCTCTTAAACGCTTTTGAATGCTTAGCCATTCACAGCACAGACAGATAATTATTATTAAACTCGGATCTGGGTCCCATTGTTGAATCATCATTGATCCAATAGGCTTCTAAGTTACCCAGTCACTGACGAGTATTGTCTTGCTTTATTTTCTGATTGGTTTTTCCTCTGTCATATATACCCGGCTTCAATCTATCTTGACCAAGTGTGGCATGGGGGCTTTGTCTATAAGATGATTAGAGACGGGTCTCTTTCCGGTGTGATTTTGATGGTGAAATCCTTTCTCACCGACAGGTTCAACCAAGCTAAACTTGGTGAAAATCTATCCACGCCCCGTGTTGTAAAGGCCGGTGTCCGTCAAGGTTCTGTCCTCGGAGCCGTGCTATTTAATTATTTTGTGCATGATTTCCCGAACCCCAAAAATTATAATCTATATTTCTATGCTGAGGATACTGCCATTATGACATGGGCACACAATCCGACTCACGTTATCACTCGCCTTTAAGATGTTCGAAGACTGGTTTAAATGCTGGAAGCTGAACCTTAATGTCGGAAAGAGCAAGGCTATGTACTTCAACAGAAAGTTCAAGCGTCCCTCAGATTCTCTTGTTCTATTCAATAAGAAACTGGACTGGGTAGACAACTACAAATATCTTGGCGTTATCATCGACTCAAAACTCTCATGGAATCGTCACGTGACCTACGCTCTGAATAAAGCGAAGAGGGCTAAGTAAGTCTCATAGCCCTCCTGGGTCGCAACAGCACCCTCAGCATCGACAGCAAGCTACTTCTTTACAAGTCGATTATTCGGAACATACTTCTCTATGGCATGCCTGCGTGGACGACTATCTGTAGAAGCAGATGGAGCGAGCTACAGTCATTCCAGAATGTTACCCTGAGGACAATTGCCCAGCTGGACAGAAGGACTGTGAAAAACCAATCCATCCACTCAGATCTAGATATGGTCCACGTCAGGAAGTTTATACAGGACCTCCTTTTGATTATGGTGCAGAAGATGAAGATTCATGACAATGACCTAGTGACCGGAATACTGAAGAACTCAATAGATATGAAGTGGCATATGAAGTATCGAAAACCAAGGTACATTCTTGACATCAACTTTGAAGACATCAGCAACATCTCTTTCCCGGACTACTGGAAGATGTGAAAATCTTCTTTCACCTAGCATTTTCATTTCGTTTGTATTTTGTTTCTGTCAATCTTTTTTTCTTTTTTGTATAATATGGAAGACCGCTTGGGATGGTTAGGCTTCTTGACTACCTCAGTGTATTTCATTTGGAATTTATTTTGGTATGATGAGCTTGTGAAAGCGCTGCTTTCGTCCCATATGAAGAAATGTACACTTCACTGTTCGATTGTCGATTGTCGATTCGATTGTTTTTAAGTCAGTTCTCTCCAGACCTCCCCGAGTTCGCTCTAGGCTTATTCGAGTCCATATTTAGACTGCTGAAAGATGAATGGAAAGCATTCGAGAAGCGTTTACAGGATTATCAGGTTGTATTATTTAAATTTGAGTTTTGTTTTGGTAAAAGAGTTTTTTAGTCTTAAGGTTTACATATCTATTATCCACAAAACTGTTATCGTTTCTTGAATTTATCGTTGATAATCTTTTCATAACTTTCACAACGAGTCCAAAGAGGAACGAAATTAGCAAAGAACTTCTTGGAAGACAGGCACGATATTAGAGCTAGAGTTTTCCACTTAAAACTAAAGTTAATGGTCATCCTGATCACAAATAGAAGTTTTTGATTCAGCTTTTTGTTTCATGTACAGCGTTGAGCGGCAAAAGCGTGGCTTGCCACATGCCCTCATTCTTCTGTGGCTCTAAGAAAAAATTCACCCTGATGCTATTGATACGGTTATCAGTGCTGAATTTCATGACCCGAATTACGATGCAATATTGCATGAGATTGTGAAGACACATATGATACATGGGCCATGCTGCGCTTTAAATACGAACCCTCCTTGCATGCAGGAGGGCCGCTGCTATAGAGCGCTATTAGAGCAAACGATTTTGGAGGAAAACGGGTATCCACTATATCCTCGAAGATGATCTCAACAAGGCGGTTTCATACCACAGTTAGGTTACATGATCAAGAAATTATTTTGGACAACAGATGGGCTTTCAGACTCACATTATCAAGAAGCTTTCAAATTCACATTACGGTTGAAATGTGTCATAGCGTCGAGTCCATCAAATATATATGTAAATACAGCAACAAGGGTAGTGACCAGGCCACGTTTGCATTGAGATATAATGAGTACGACGAACTCACGAAGCTGCAGTCAGGGCGATATATGAGCTCATCTGAGGCGGATTGGCGCATTTTTAGCTTCCCCATTCACGAGAGACATCCGCCACTAATGAATGTCACCTGGAAGACGGGTATCGGGTGTACTTCAACTCTGAAAATGTAACAGACCGCTTAACAGTTCCGAGTAAAACCGCTTTGCTGGCATTCTTTCCATTTGGTGAAACAGATGATTTTGCAAAAGCACGTTTATACGAAGAATTTCCGTTTTTTCTAAATATAACAAGCAGCGAAGTGTTTTCAACCGTAGAAGACGTGGGATAGTTGTGGATGGTCTGGCACATTCAAAAAATACGTTATTGGAAGAGTCTACACGGTGCAACCAAACAACTTACGCTTACTTTTACATGCAGTGCGAGTACCTACTTCCTTTACAGAACTGCGAAAAGTTGAATATCCTATATACAAGACTGCTTGCCGAGGGCGTCACTTGCTAGATAATGATCAGCATTGGCATGATGTTCGGCCGAAGCATGCCTAAGCGAAGTTCACATCGCTTGCCTCAGTCGTTTGCCATCTTGCTGGCATTTTGTTGCCTTTCAGATACTGCACAGTTGTGACAAAAATATCAAGAAAACTTAGTCGAAGAATTAACTCGGCCCGCAAACTCTAACAGAATTCAGCAATATAAATAATGATTACAAATACGTCCTTTTTGAAAGGGTAACAATCATTATGAAACAAAACGTGCATCTGTAACAAAAAAAACTATACATTACTATTACAATTAGAGCGCACGTGAAAGAAGCTAAGCACCGCTAATTCAGAATAGCATAAACTAAATCTTCTATTGCTTTAGCTCACTATACTTAACAAAGCTCTAAATCCTGTTACAAAAATGTAAAATATAATACACAATAGCTACTAAGCCTAACTCATGACTCACAGTGTAAACTAAGTAATAAATACTAACTATTGATTTAAGGAGTTTAAATGATTAATTTAAATTTAAATGAGTTTAGTCTCCTATTTAATGGGAAAATCGTAAAATTAATAAAAACAAAAAAATTAATAATAAATAAAGTCACCAATCTTGAAAAACGATGAAGGAACTTGTGAGATGAAAGAAAACTCAAAGGATGTAGTCTATTGCATAAGTTGCTGATAGTAGAAATAAACCCAGTCTATTGAGGATGTAGATGAAGTCTTGTGAAGATAATATTGATAAGGGAAAACGATAATCTTGAAGGAAGTGTTGGTTTTTAAATACAGATGAAATTTTGAAGAGGGTGATCTAAATATTTGGGATAAAATTTATATAAAAAAACGTTTTCGAGAATTTTTCTCATCATCAGTTGGATTAAATATTTTTGAACGTTGAAAACAGTTGAAATAAGCATTTAACAATTGATATAAAGGTGATGAAGCTAAGTTGGTTTTAATTGTTGGTTATGATTGTTGGCTATTGTATACTAGAGTGATTGTTGTTTAAAAGTAGCGTCCATTTATTGTTTATCTCTATTGATGGCTTGGCTAAATTTTTGTTATTTGTAATGATATTTATTGTTTCTTTAATTAATCTTTTTTTTTAGTTTTCTTCTTTTCCAATGATTTTTGTATTATTCCAATCTGGTGTGTGGTTTTCTTTGATACAATGATTTACTAAATGATTGTTTTTGTCTTTGATTTACTAAATAAGATTAAAAGAACATGAAAGAGCACTTCGCCACAAAGATGTTTGTGACATCTCGTCTATACAGCATAAATGCATTGTCATGAATAATGTGTGTGTAGTAATGAAACATGCAGTTTATTGATTGAAAATGCTGAAATAAATAATGCAGTCATAGTAAAATAAGTAATGTTTCATTGGCTGCCTCTTTTTTATCATACATACATACATACATACACAGTTACACACATAATTCTTTACTTTATTATTTTATGATTTGTAGAAACAATGTCTACTGAGAAGAAATTCTCAATCGTGTTCTTTTCAAGGAAAATGCAATTGATGTAGTTCCGTCATCGTGGCTTCTGGATGATGAACATGCATTATGGCCACCTATCACAGGGGACGCTTTAATAGAATTAATTAGTGAGTGTGTTGATCCTCCTGAAACAAACAATTGGGAGACACATCCAATTACCCTGATTGCAAAAAGCAGTAAGTACCTGAAATTATATGACGATATTTATGAAGGTTTTTGTTACATTTACTATATTTAGGTGCTCATATTGTTTACATTATAAAATTTCAGAGAACTTTGCACGGGCCTCTAAAAAGGCACAGGCAGCAATTGCAAATAGGAAACTTTCTGAAACAGACTCTTCATCTTCAGATCAGCATACTCATCACGTGACAGAAAAAGATATGTCAAAATGCAGGCAGAAGCACAGGAAAGCGCAGCAAGGTGACAAACATTCCATAAATAAATAATAAATAAATAAACAAACATTTCTTTATCAAAATTTGCATGTGTAATGTAATTATGCTTTCAGATATCCGACCGCCCAAGAGAAATCGCTTATCATGCTCACAACAACCAGTTAGTCTGATTCAACCATTCATGGAAAATGGTGAGACATGGCCAATAATCCATATGATCTGCAGTATATTTTATAGATAAAGTAAAAATAAAAGTAAACTCTTTAACCACAACGATATAAGAAACAGAAAAATACGACCTTATAATGGAAGCGCTTTTCGAAAGCTTTGCTTTCATCATTCAGCAGCCAAGGAGAACCTCGAGGGTAAATAACTGCCCAATTATGACGTAAGGCTTTTCTACTGGGCATGCTCCAATTCATGTTAAAATTAAGACTGATGTTACAAAGATTCAGAATATAAATTTTAGCGGGGGGTTAAAGGTTCTTGATTTCATTTTAGGGTTTATTGACAGTGGTAGAATTATGAGAATTAAAATTGATATAACTAAGGCGATGACTCCTCCTAGCTTGTTTGGAATTGTTCGTAAGATAGCGTATGCAAACAAAAAATATCATTCTGGCTGAATATGAACAGGAGTGACTAGAGGATTTGCTAGATTAAAATTTTCTGGGTCTCGTAATATGTTTGGATTTAATATTGCTACTATCATTAATAGATAAAGGGTAATGGCAACACCAAAGATATCTTTTAACGTAAAGAAAGGGTGGAAAGAACTTTTATCTAAATTTAATCTTAATCCTGTGGGATTATTTGATCCTGTTTGATGCAAAAATAATATATGTACAATTACTAAGGCTGCAATAACGAATGGAAATAAAAAATGAAAGGTAAAAAATCGTGTTAGGGTAGGATTATCAACTGCGAAGCCACCTCAAACTCACTGCACTAAAAATGTGCCCAAGTATGGAACGGCTGATAAAAGGTTAGTAATTACTGTAGCACCTCAAAATGATATTTGCCCTCATAGTAGAACATATCCTACGAAGGCAGTTAATATTGTGACTAGTAAAATTACTACTCCAATATTTCATGTTTCTATTAAGATAAATGAATTAAAATAAATTCCTCGGTTTACATGTATATATAGGCAGATGAAGAATAGAGATGCTCCATTTGCATATAAATTTCGTAATAATCAACCGTAATTGACGTCTCGTGTAATGTGAATAACTCTGTCAAATGCTAATGATGTGTCTGCTGTAAAGTGTATTGTTAAAAATAATCCTGTTAGTATTTGTAAAAATAAAGATAACCCTAATAAGGACCCGAATCCTCATATATATGAGATATTAGAAGGTGAAGGTAAATCCACTAGCAATCCATTTATGATTTTGCTTAGAGGGTGTGTTTTTCGGATTGATTTTGTCATAAATTATTTGTTGTAGTGGACCTATTTTATAATTTGTAATATAAGTGATAATAAATAAGGCAATTAATAAATATAATAATAGCAACATATTTAATTTAAAATTTTGTTGATATAAAGAATTTATAGTGTTTATTACCGGTCTAGAGTTGTTTTTTTCAGAAATTGTGTGTAATCAGTGAATAATATAATTAATGAAATAGGAATTAGCATTGATAAGATTTTTGGTGTGTTAAAAGTTTCATTTGATGCTAGGGACGAAATATATGAAAATAAAATTAATATTCCCCCTAGGAAAATTAAAATTAGGATATACCCAAATAAAAAATATTCTTTTAAGTAATTTGTTGATGACGCAGTCCATATTGTTTGGATAATAATTAATATAATTATTGAAACTGGGTTTTCTACTATAATTATAATTATAATAGTTAAGGTTGCTAGAATAATTAATGTAATGAAGATTTCATGAAGTAGTTTAAATAAAATATTAACATTAGAAGTTATAATATATCTTGATTAATAAATTAATCTTAAGTTTACATAAGCTTTGCTTAAACTATTAGTAATTTTTGGATTTTTATTTTATTAGATTTATGTTTATTGTCTTAGGGGGTTGAATTTTTATATCTAAATATAAACTTATATTGATCATATTACTAAGTTTGGAGGTTGTAATATTAGGGTTATATTCGTTGTTATATTTCTGAAGGTTATTATTAGGTAAGATTATTAGAGGAGGGAATGATTTTAATAATTTTTTTAGGATTTTCAGTTTGTGAAGAGAGCGTTGGGCTTGGTTTATTAGTAATATTTGTTCGAGCGTATGGTAGTGATTTTTTTTTTGAAATTTTTCTTCTTTATGATGTTAATTTTGTTTATTGTAGGGTTGATATTAATTAGATTTTTTTGTTGATTGATTTGTAATTTTTTCTTTATTAATATTTCTTGTTTTTTTTATTGTTTTAATGGGTTATTCTGAATTTGTTGTTTGGGGAAGAAATTGTTATTTTGCTTTAGATAGATTAAGATGAAGATTAATTATTCTTAGTGTTTAGATCACGGCCTTAATACTTTTAGCTAGTTATAGGGCTCTAGGTTCCTCAAAAAATGTCTTTTTTACTAATATAGTTGTTTTATTATGCCTTTTTTTATGTCTAACTTCTATAATTCTTGATTATATTTATTTTTATATTTTCTTTGAAGGTTCTTTAATTCCTATTTTTTTACTAGTGATGGGGTGGGGCTATCTATCAGCCTGAACGCCTCCAGGCTAATTGCTATTTTACACTTTATTTGCCTCATTACCTTTATTAATCTCATGCATATGTATGTTTAGTTGAGAAAGAAGAATATGTTACAATTGATTTTGTATTTGTAATTTTGACAATTTTATTTTATTGTTAGGTTTGATTTTTGGGTTTCTAGTTAAAATACCAATGTATACGGTTCATTTATGATTGCCTAAGGCCCATGTGGAAGCCCCTATTTCGGGGTCAATGATTTTAGCTGGGGTATTATTGAAGTTAGGTGGTTACGGTATCTTGCGTGTGATTAATATTTTGAAGATTACTATAATAAAATTTAACGTTTTATTTGTAAGACTGAGTCTGCTAAGATTTTCTTTAGTTAGCTTAATTTGTATACGTCAATCTGATTTAAAGTTTTTAATTGCATATTCTTCTGTGGCTCATATGAGACTTGTAATTGCTAGGTGATAATTTTTAATGATTGAGGGGTTCGAGGTTCTTTAGCGTTAATATTGGTCTTTGTTCTTCTGGATTATTTTGTTTGTCAAATGTTATATATGAGCATTTAAGGAGTCGTAGAATATTTATTAACAAAGATCTGTTAATTATATTTCCTGGGATGTGTTTGTGATGGTTCATGCTTAGTGTTTGTAATATGGCTGCTCTTCCTAGTATAAATTTATTAGGTGCAATTAGTCTCAAAACACTGGACAACACGAAAATTGCCTCTGACTTGAAATTAGTCGATCTTTACTAATTTATAGGTGCTAAACACGAAAATGACAATAAAAGTTGTTAATTGGCTTTAGTTTTTGAGATATACACTGAAGTAGGCAATGATAACTGAACTTTGATGCCTTCACAATTCAATTACTGATTATTTTGCCTGATTGGTTCAGGTCTTCATTCTGTTTGCTATAAAAACTCAGCCAATTCATTTACCAAGTTAGTTCTCTTGTTGTCCTCGAGGTTCTCTGTGGCTGCTGAATGATGAAAGCAAAGCTTTCGAAAAGCGCTTACAGTATAAGGTCGTATTTTTCTGTTTCTTATATCGTTGTGGTTAAAGAGGCTACTTTTATTTTTACTTAATTTATCATTATCCACATAAATACTTTTAATCTTGTTTTATAAAGGTATAAAATTCAACGAGTTAAAGATTTAAAACATATAGGAGACTATAATCTTTAAATCTTCCATATACATAGCATTAGAGAGGGTTTTTAAAGTACTGGAGCATATCAAGGCTGAAAACATCAAGGCCATGAGAAGAGACGTCAGACAAATCAAAGAAATGATGGACAACAGCAGAAATCATCACCCTCTACCTATTCACCTGCCATGTACTTTAGAAAAAGATTTCCCAATTCTAGTCAGGCCACTTGAAAATCTTGAAAATCTGATGGCATTGGAAAGAGAATTGCAGGAAGAAACATGTGCTGCAAAACTAGTATGGATGATGCATGTGTATGTAGTACATATCTAAACATATAGATATATAGATTTGGCCTATCTCATATTGAATGTATTATTTTACAGGCAAGACATCTCTCCACATTTGTCGCCAGTGACGCTAAGTCAATGACTTTCCAAGTGATGAAGAGACTGCTCAGCAAAGAACCAGCAATGCAGTTTAGCATCACAGGAAGGAAAGGCAAAAGGCCATTCAAAGATTTACATCTATTCAAAGCTGTGCTAGGTAAAGTTTTTGCCGATGTATTTCCATCCTTATTTTCTGCTCCTATGTCACAAATTAATGTTATAATTCATTACAGCTGCTGTAGAAATTCAATTTCCAAACCAGCGACAAACTGCCATTTCACGTATGGCAATTTTTTTTGGCGGGAGCAGGAGATCGTGATGGTGGACGAAAGGAGCGGCAACAGCGAAAGGAAAATGCAGAGGCATCAGAACATGTTGACAATGAAGCTTTGTTAGTGAGCTGCAATAATGTGTTGTAAACAGAAAAAGTAACAAACTGCTTTTATGAACTGTTCTTTTTTTTTCCTCTCGGAAATAAATATCCAGTACCTAGAATAAAAAATGTGTTTGAATTGTGATATTATTACTATTGAATTAATTAGACTTCAAATTTTGCAAGAAATGCAATAATTTATTCATTGGCAAATTCAAAAAATCCATATTGGCCCATTTTTGGCCCATCATTGCAGACAATGAAAATGCATATTGGCCCGTTTTTGGTCCTACATTGCGAACAATAACGGCAATATTGGCAGACAATACTGCCGACCAATAAAGGGCCAATATAGGTTTCAATATTGGCCAATATTGGTAGAATCGAAATGCCTACATTGGACCACTATTGCTTGCTACTTGGGTAGGTAACAATCAGTTAACAATCTCTGACATCAAAATAAAAAGTTCCAAGGCGATCGTCACCTGATGACATATTAGGTTACATCTTAAAATGAAAAAAATATTGGATTTATTTTCATTTATTTTTTATACTTCACTTTTATTTTCTTTATTTCGGTTAAAAGGATATTTATTATAGAAACAAAACAAAGAATTATTTCAAATAAACTTATTCCCAAGATTCAACGGCTGCGTTGTCACAAAAAGCCAGAATTCTACGGACTCTACCTTTGGCAAGTAAGTAATTTCAATATCTTGCGCACCTGGCGGCCAAAAAATTAAACACGCTCCATTTGTCACGATGCGGTAAGTGCAAATTTTTTTGGTAGCTACCAACGATATGGAATGAGTAGATCGTTCATGAGCTGCTTTCAGCGTGACCAATGCGTCCCCATTTGAAAGCCTATCGGCCATTGCTGTGGTTGGCAAAAATGGCCTTCATCGTATGTTTACGTTTGAAGTTTGCATAGACAAACACAGTAAAACTCAATGCCGATTTCTTGTCCAGCTTTAAATTGTAGTAATAGATATATTAAAAGTTCACCACTGACCTTTCACAGGTGTGTTTTTATCTTTCTGCGTCTTAGAATGTTTTTCTCATGTAAAAATCCTGGTCATCTTTTATATCGTGGTTGTTGATATATAAAAGATGTCGATATTCAACCATGTTACCGTCGTTTCAGTGATACCAGAATGATTGTTTAAAGGTATTTATAAAATTATATACCGCGTTTATTAAAAAGCATCTAAATTTGAGAGAGGTCGCTTAAGAAATTTCAGACTACAAGCACGATGTTGGTAGGGGAGGAGTGGTTTCTCAGCTGGCGACAAAGCGGATATATAGTAATGGCGCTTTGGCTGGCGATGTTGTTCTGCCAACCACAGTAATGGCGCCTACACTAACAATAGAGATTAGTTCCACTTTTCGCCGCCTTCAAATTGCCCCAAAGATGGTGGCCACATAAGCGATCTACTAATTTCATATCGTTGGTAGCTACTGTACATAATGGCGCTCGAATCCGCCGACTTCTTTTTCTGCAAGATTTTTAGCAGAACCTTTATGGAACTGATCTCTGAGATTGACAATTTAATAATCTTAATACACCCCTGGGGGCCTAAGCATTGAGCTAAATTTTAACAATAAGTCTATACTTGCAATGTCTCATGAAAGTTCGATGTATATCACCATGGATGAAGAAAAGATGGATGGGACACTCCTATGCGTCGAGCGTGAGTTTTTTTTCAGTGGCGCTCTCTGTGGATTTGCGTAGTACTAAACCAAATCTGTCTGGGAAATAAAGAAAAATAGTTTCAGTTTCTGCTTTGCGTAGTACTAAACCGAAACTTCACCACCATCGTTTCGATTTGCGTAGTACTAGAAATTTTTTAAAAAAGAAATTCATATATTAAGTGGCTTTTTAAGATAAAAGTGTGCTTAGCAAGTTTTATTATATTTTTTATTTTATTGCTTTTAGTCTATTTTTAATTTTATTAATCAATCTAAGCAGATGATTATATTTAGTACTACGCAAAGCTCCAGACGTCGCCCCAAAATCAAACTCACTGAGGACGGCAATGGAGTGTCCCATCCATCTTTTCTTCATCCATGATATCACTGAATTGCATAAAAATAGGCCTTACGACACGAGAAAAAAATGCCTGCGGTATAGAAACAGTTCTAGAAATTACTTTTTCTCTGTCGTGTTGGCTCTGCTCCATATTTTCCTTCACTTGCATTCTCACTCACCGGAACTCGAGAAATAGTCCGTGCTGACGGCCGAATGGAATACGAGAAGCTTACCTTCGCTCTCATCTTTTCGCCGTCGCTCGCCGACTCCGCTAATGGCCGACGCTCGGGTGCTGCAGCTCCGCCGATACTCTTTGCATTCGGCTCCCGGCGGCATATTTCAGTTTTCAGCGTTAGTTTGGATTGCTGCTTCATTCTGATTGGCTGATGATACCAACATCCTCCCTCCCCATTAATCTTGCATCAGTTTTTATTTTCAATTATAATAATATTGCCAGAAAATCAGATAAATCATATAAAAGAATGATATTTGGGAATGTGGCGGATTCTGGCTCTAAATTTAAGGCAGCCAAAAATTTATTAAAAGACAAATCGGTTAATATCTTTATTTCCAGGCTGGCACCTGATTTGAATAGAGATGATCTATTAATATTTCTGCATCAAATTTTAAAACCAGAAGAAGTTTTAATCTGTCATAGATTAAAAACTAAATTTAATTCCTATTCTTCATTTTATGTTTCTGTTGCTGCAAGTTCTGTTGATAAGTTATTCTTGCCCTCTAATTGGCCTGAGGGTGTTTTAGTATCTGAATTTTATGGAAAGTTATATGATGATCAGATTATGACGGGTTTGGGGGAAACCCTTCCATCTGTTGCCAATGTCAATTAAAATTCATTATCAAAATGTCCGTGGCCTAAGAACTAAATTATTGGAAGTGAATAGCGCCACGGCGTGTCATAACGATTTTATTTTTTGCTTCACTGAAACGTGGCTAGATGACTCCTTCACGAACTTTATGCTTTTTGATGAGAATTTTAGAGTCTTTAGGTCAGATCGTAAGGGTGATATGAGAGGTGGAGGAGTTTTAATTGCTGTTCCAACTGCTATGGAAGTCACACAACATCTTTTTAATTATTCAGTCACGTCTATTGATATAATTGGGGTAACTATCAGATTAAGGGATTCCAAACTCTTGAATATTGTTGTTCTTTATGTTCCCCCGACCACTACAAAGGAGAATTTTGAAAAATGTTTGGACGAATTACTGAACAACTTTGAGTGTTTTAATGGTAATCTTTTGATTTTGGGAGATTTTAATTTTGGAACATATTTCCCTTCTGATAATAGCAATCATTACTGCAGAATCCGATCAGAATATACCGAATTGTGGGCTAATGAACTTAATATTTCAGATAAGAATAATATCTGTAATCATCGTAATGACACATAAGATAAAGTATTCTCAAATTTTCCAGTCAAAATTATACGTAGTACTTTATCAATTGTTCCTGAAGATAAGTTCCATCCTGCGCTTAAGATACAATTTCAAATGAATCCTAAAAAGAGCTTAATTTATTCTCCTCATTTGTATAATTTTCGTGCTGGAAACTTTGAAATGTTGTATAATTATCTTAAATCATACAACTGGCAATTAATTGATGAGTTTAATGATGTAGATCAGATTTGGGACTTTATTGTGAATACTATTAAAACTGCCTTCGAACTTTGTTTTCCTAAATTGACTTTGCCACCTTTGGACAAAATGCGTACTTATCCTGTTTGGTTTTCGAGTGAATCTATAAAATTATGTAATCGTAAAAATAAACTGCATAAATTATATAAGAAGTCTGGATGTTGTAAAGTGTTAGATAGCTTCAAATCAGCAAGAAAGCAATTTAAATTATTTAGAAAAATGGATTACAATAATTATTTTCATAAGATGGAGACTGATCTTATTCATGACTCGAAAAACTTTTGGTCGTTAACAAAGAAGTTCTTGGGTAGCAAGACAATGTACGTTGATAAACTTGAAAGTTTGGATTGCATTAGGCTATTAGAGGGACTTGAACGAAATTTTAGTCAAGACTCTATATTAAAGGCTGATTATGAAGGTGTGTCTGAATTTTGGAAAAAAATTGATATGCCTTTTTCGTTAATGTCAATTACGGAATTAACTATAATCGCAGCAGCTAATAAAACTAAAGCTTCCAGGCAGCTAGATTCTAATGGTATTCCTGATTATATTTACAAGGGGTGCATTGATGCCCTTTCTAGTCCTTTTTGTAAATTGTTTGATCTTTCGTTAAGTTCAGGTATTTACCCAGCTGCTTGGAAGAGTGTTAATTTCCATCTTATTCCTAAGATTACACCTCCGATCTTAGCCTCTGATTTTCGGCCAATAACTGTGTTATCATTCCCGGCGAAATTACTAGAAACTATTGTTGCCAAGTCTTTGTCTCTTTTCATAGATCGATTTCTTCCACCAGAACAGCACGGCTTTAGGAAGACTAGGTCTACAGTTTCTAATCTCGTAGACTTCACGTCATTTGTTGCTAAAAATATGGATGCAAGAGTCCAGGTCGATATAATATATCTGGACTTTTCCAAAGCATTCGATAACGTTAATATTAAATTGTTATTGGAAAAACTTAAAATAATTGGATGTTCCTCCTCGTTATTAAATTGGTTCCGTTCTCTATTAATCGGGAGTTCTTTTTCTATTGGAATAGATCTTTCCATTAGGAAAGGTCTTATTAAGAGTGGTGTCCCTCAGGGATCTCCTCTAGGACCCGTTCTTTTTAATGTTTTCGTGGCGGATATTGCCTATTATGTTAATACCAGGTCTGTCAATTTTCTTATGTACGCCGACGATTTAAAATTATTCAAATGTATAAAAAACTGGTCCGACTGTCAAGAGCTTCAAGATGTAATTAATAAGGTTAGCAGCTGGGCCTGTAATAATGGTCTCACTCTTAGCGCCAAAAAATCGTCTATAATGACTTTTTCACGCAAAACAGTTAACTTCGTTTTTAACTATCATCTTGACTCTGCCCCTCTGTCTTCTAGTATCCTAGTCAAAGATTTAGGTATTCTTTTCCAAACCTCTCTTTCTTTTGCCACCCATATAAAATCTTTGACTAAAGAAGTGTGCAAAAGAATTGGTATCTGTAAGAGGTTGTCGAATTTCTTTAAAGACCCGCTTACATTTTTGACCCTTTTTAAATCTTTGATTTTAACAAAAATTATGTATGGCATCTGGATCTGGTATTCAGGCAATACGCAAAATTTTATCTTGTTGCAAAAAAAAGTAAACAATTTTTATAAGTTTTTAAAATTCAAATTTCCACATAATAAATTGTTGGATAATAATTCCTCCATTTTTGACTTATCTGCTAATTATCATATTTTTATGTACAAAACCTTCTCCCGAATTATATCAGGCAGCATTTGTGTGCCTGACTTACGTTTCAATCTTGTCGTTCGCCAGTCTAGGTCCAAGAGGCAAAGTAAGGCGCTGTTAGCTTTAAGAAAATGGAGAACTAATTTATCGAATATTGATCCGTTTTACAAATTAAAAGTTAAATTCGCCGAATTCTCTTCTGGACAAAAGGAAGTTATTCTTTCTGCTTTCTAGTTTTTAGTTAGTACTATTAATATTACTAATTTATCATATCTTCATAATTAATTTTATTAATATTGCTGTTGCATTGCTACTGTTTTATTATATTAATAATTTTATTAATTTTATTATTTTACTCTCATTTATTTTTTTTTCTTTTAAATGTATATTCAGTAACCCCGTTTTGGGCTTTTCGCCTGTTGGGGGACAACATCGGGTTTGGACTTCCGGTTTATCTGGTGGTTTCCCCTCCCCTGTTGTTGTCACATTATTATTATTATTAATAATAATCTTGATATGTGCTTATACATTTTTAGTAGGCCAAATTTTACTTAAATTTTTCATAAATATATGTTTTAGTCCATTAAAAAATAGAATGGAATGATCTTTAAAGCAATCTTTAAGCTCATATAGCGAATTCCTTCCTCTCTTGATCAATATAATAACATTGATTGATGGAATATCAACAACTTTTTGTACAGTTTTACTAACAAATTTTGAAGTTTGTAAAAAAAAAAAATTTCAAACATTTTTCTTGACTATATAAAATGATATGCTCATACAATACTTGTACTTAGGAAAAAATTAACTAAAATTTGGCCTACCTAAAAATGTACACATCAAGTAGTGGTAGGCGATGTCGGTGTTAAACATCGAAACATCGATGTTTTTTTGGGTTTTTTTTATTTGGTTGTTGTTAATGTATATTATTAGATATAATAAAAAAAATCTGATAATCTTTTTTTTTTGTCTCGGTATCAAAATATTATTTTTTGTGCTATTTTTCAACATTCTGTTTCCCCATTTGCTTTTTGGTGTATTTTTTCATTTCACCGGTTCTCCATTTTACAACGCTACGCTTATATAACGCTTTCACTGTTTGAGCATGTTATTCTTCATTCATTGTTTGGGTTATGTTTGGTGTGGATGAGATTTTGTGATCAATATTTCGAACCATTCCAGTAGTCCCATCTAGATGAAATTTTGTACACATACGTAAAATCGGTGACAATGCATGAATCTAAAAAAAAATTTCAAAAAATCCAAAAAGGGGGGAGGGGGTTAATATGAAATACCCTTGGTTTATATTTGTTTGTTTCCTCAAGAGATGGCGCCATATGAAAAAAAAAAACTTGTGTAAAGCTGGGGAAAAAAAAAACCAACTTCAAAGGCGTTGTTTTTGAAAAAGTATTTTTACGACTCACGATGCTTTCCGTTGTGTTAGTATTTTTATTTCTAGGCTTTCTCATTGGCTCGGTTTTTTTATTCATTCGCTTATCATATAATCCAAATGATCAGCTTCCTTGTCTACTCAATATTAAAAAGCAAAATATTAAAACTAAAGAATTAATTTAAGAAATTCAAATTATGTAATTCTCTATAACATGCTACCTTTAGTCTGAAAGTCTTTTAGAGCATAATTTCAAGTGGTTACTTAATAATTTAAAGTTAAAAATACGTGTAATGTTGCTTGATATATCCATGTTGGCATAAATACATCGACGATGTTTTTTTAAACATCGATGTTTGATATTTTCCTAAAATCGCCCACCACTAATATCAAGTACATTAAAAATTAAGTCCGATTATTATAAATGAAAATAAAATTGGTGCAAATTGGCGGTTGTTAACTAGGTTAAATTAAATGATTAGTGGGAGTTGGAACCAGAGAACATTATTGCTTTTCTGCTGGAACTCACAGTCAAGGGAAGGGAAATCACAATTATTGCTTTCCCTTCCCATCACCGTGACTCAATGCCTCCAGCCAATCAGAATGAAGCAGCCATCCAAACTGCCGCTGAAAACTGAAATATGCCTCCCGGCGTGTGTTCTTTTGAACGACACCGCCCAAGCCGAGCTCCGCTGTTGAACCTTATTCCCCAGCTCTCGGGTCGCCGTATCCAACCTCGTTCGCCCTTTTGCGAACAGCACGGTCTTCCATCCGTACGCCACGAGATCCAATCACTTCTTCCCCTTCGCTCTCTGGGCCTTTTTCACGTTTACGAGACTTGAGAAATGGCGGCGTCCTTGGCAGATTGAAAACAAGGCTGACGGGTGAAATTCACTCGCCGGCTAGCACTGTATGTGCTAATTTATAGATTAATAAGGACGTAACTGTTTAATCACTGGATTTTAACTCAGGATATTTCACGGATTCACTTGATGTATTAAGATTGGTTAAGAAGGAGGTTATTCCAAATAAACTTGTGTTGCGATATAGACCAAAACGAATGACTAAAGAAAATCACTTAAAAATCACTATACTATCATTATTTTTATTTATTTATTTATTTATTTATTTATTTATTTATTTATTTATTATTTCGTTAATTAATATAATATATAACATACACCTTTTATATAATAAATTTTATTAATTGAAATCAAATAAAATTATATTGGGATTTTATTTTTTTATTATTTTTTTATTTTCATTTTTTGTTTTTATTATTTGTTATATTTTTATATCAATATGGTAAGATCAATTAATCAATCAATTAATTAATGGATCTTTATAACATTTTACACATTGTATATCTGTGTGCAAGTAACAATATAAATGTAAACGCACTGGCAATGATTGTTTATTGCAACCCATGCAATGAAAACAAGAAATTAGTCCTCCCGAGGAAGGTATAGGTAAGTGGCGGAAGCGCTGAGGTCATCTATTTTTACCCTTTTATCTGCACTTTTTAACCACCACCCCCATTTTTTAATCGAAAAATTGATTTTCTCGAACGTAGTATTTAGAACATGAAAAAGAGCTCTATCTTCTTTCCTTTCTCATCATTTCCGATCGAAAAATATGTCACATGCCATATGTTGCCATAATTCTAAAGACCAAGTGACTGCCACCCCCACAACTCCGACCCTATTGGGACAATTTGGCCCAATCTTTACAGGAATGTTTACCTTGCTTAGAGGAATCCGCATACCGAATTTCACTCCTATATGTGCATAAATACGCGTAAACATTTTGGTCCCCTCTAATTTCCACCCCCGAAACTCCGACCCCAGTGGGTCAATCAAAACCAAACTAAACAGTGAAGGTGCACATGCCCATAGTAAGCAACATTTCAAATTTCAACCTTCTACCTCAAAAAATGCGGAAATTATGAAGCGGTTGGACGGACGGACAGACAGACGGACATTGTGAAAACAATAAGTAGCTCCATTCTTCCGCTACTTAATAATAACACATATGACAAAAAGTTAAAAGAGATAGTTTAAGAATCTCCTACCAAAAACCAAGTTTATGACGAATGTCAAGACAACCCAATATGACAATTTGACAGAATAAATAAAAGTTCAAGTATTTAGGAGAATTTAACAAAACGGATCAGAGAAAAAAGCTTTTAAAGCAAAAGCCAGTAAGATGAAATCGGCCTATTTCCTCACCTAAGAAGTCAATATCATTCAACGCTAAACTTTAGCACTAAACAACAGTAATACGCCCAGTAGGACTTTGCATATACGGTGGCTACGATACAGCTAAATATCTGACCCTGATCAAAAAAATGTTAACTCAAGTACTAAAAGTAGCTGAAAGAAAAATATTAAGAAAAATGTTGAGGTCAATATTTAAAGTACGTCGCAACCATGAAATATACACACATACTGAAAAAATTACTGATACTGTACCGTTAGGAAAAGGAGAATAGTTTTTTATGAAAATTTTGAAAGAATAAACCCCAATAGGCTCACAGGAAAAATTTTCAAATATATGTCAAAATTGAAAATAGCCAATACATGGATAAATGAAACACAAAAGGACATAAAAGAATTACAAATTTCACAAGCAGACATATAAAAACGTACACCACATGAAACCAGGTTGGTACAATCAAAAGGCTTTCGGGAAAAAATGAAGTCCAAAACGGCGTATTTTGGACTCAGGAAAGGAATAATAATGAGTTGAAAAGAACGTAGTCCATTGCGGGTTATTCAACAACACAACAACAACGACGACAAAATAATCCTCATTTGTCAAATGAATTTGAAGTAATGATCATCATTGAAGAAGAAACTGAATTTTTTTATATATGTCCTGAAAATTGTAATTTGCAATCTGAAAACAATGAACGGTTTGATTTGATCAACAGTCTCCAGATTTCTTACAGTTCCTTAAGCCTTGGATCTAACACTTTCTTTTACATCCTTCAATGATATCTGTGGTATTGCATTTAAAAAATGGACTGAATAAGCATTCATTCCTTCCCAGCAAGCTGCGCTTCACCAGTCAGCCTCGTTTTCGATCAAGCATGAGCGCGGCCATAATCTCGCGCTTTCTAGTTTGAAAAAGGCCCATGGCCCCGGTAATATCCGGTTTCGCGCGCATTGAGTAGGGTAAATTTTTCAATGACTAAATTTGACTTTTTTTCCAGATTTAATTCACTCATGACTTTAAGGTTATTTCCTTGATAAAATCCGTTGTTTATGCATTATCCAACGAAAGAAAAACTGGGTGTGCCCAGTTACATTTCCAATTTAAAGTGTTAAAAATTGTTAATTTTATTTAGCAACAATGTCAAACAATTGTAATTGGGAATTTACGGAAATTGTGAATCACCCATACTACCTTCCCTTCAAGTTTGTGACAAGATTTCAGATACACCCTGTATAATGTACAGCAGATGAATAATCCCACAATTATTATACAATTGATTCAAAGACATCTGCATAATGTCTCATCATAGTAAACTTAAGTTGCAGGCTGCGCCTGTTGTCACTTTATTGCATTTACTTATGAATTTATTACCATTATTTATGTTATATTGTGCACATTTATTAGGTCTTATACATAAATATTAGTATGAACATTACTTATGTTTACTTATTATTATTATGCTCTGTTTGAAGTTCATTAGGTGGAATAATTTTTTTTATTTTTTTGGCATTCATAATTGTAAAACCTGCGAGAGACGTAGCATTAATACTAGCATTCATACAAAGGAGGGGTGGAGGAGAAGCTTCGACACGCAATGACCGCATACATTCTAATCTTGTGCATTTGAAAGAAATGTAGCGTTTCTTGATTTGCAGATTGTTGGCGTCATTCATAATATTAATCCTATCTTATATTAATTACTCGAAGTGAGGATAAAACTGTTTAATATGTGGGATTTCCTCATTATGCGATGCGAGTCTGCCATGCTGGTTAGGAGAGAACGTTCTGAACTCTCGTTTCCGTTCTTGGCGTTCTCGCGAGAACGACGTAATATGACGAGATGTTGGGCAAACTAGCTCTCCCCGCTCTGTTCGAGTCTCGCGCCCAGAGACGATCTATTAGCGAGACATGACATTTCATTGTTTTCCCATAGCAAACTTGTTATATTTATTGCGATGGCGCCGTCTGGAGTTATTGGATGCAACTCTAGGGACACTTCATGAATGTCGTCACACAGACGAGAATTAACTGACGTCATCCAAGTAAACTCCCCCCCCCCCCCAGGACGTTAATATATCGTCTCCCCTTCATCCGCTGTACACATTATTTATTTATTTTTATTTATATATTTATTTATATTAGTAAATGAAGTATTTAATTTACTTTTTCATGACACAATTTAAATTTCTGAAATATGAAAATTCACACATTGTAACAGAATGCCATCAGTTTAGGAAAATTTCAATACAAAACTTAACAAGCGCGTTTTAAAACGCAAGTAATTATTTTCTACAAATGTCAAGAACTTGCCTAAAAACGTTTGTGAGAAGATTAAATGAATGAACTGTGAGAATGAATGAAGTATAAATGAAGTTGCAATACCTCCCGTAGTTGCATTCAGTAAAAATAAAAGTAAAATGCAGAGATACCCAGAGAAATTCTTTAACGGTCGCTGGTAAAATGATATGTGGTGAAGATCGTCTCTGCTTGCAAGTACTCAAACATGTGACTCAACGGCCACTTGCAATTGGTTAATAGATAGCCTCTGACCTAATAAGCACTCAAGATGGAAAAAAACGAAACTAACTCTCTTGATGACGTCACTGGATTCTGTTGTTCCCCCTGGAGTTAACTTATCGGATGCAACCAGAGACAAATGAAAATAAGAGACTGGCAGTACCCTGTTCATTTTGCTGAGCGCTACTGGTGCCACCGGAAGTGCAGCGGTCTCCATTATGGGGATGGCAGAAACGTAAGGTGGCGTATGTTCTCAATGTTATTTCAGCTGTTTTTGTAGATGACTTCGAGAGGTATTAGTAAGCGTAACCTGTTTTCTGATTTTTTAAAAAAACTTTATTGCATTAACTAAGGATAACGTATACTTTTAATGACTTTCAATAGCTGATTCAATGCCTTACGAATTTTTAAAAGAGCGCCTACAACTCGCAACTCCTATCGTTATTGTAATAATGGAGGCTTAGCCAGAGACAAGTGAAAGCATAGATGAAGAAAACTGAAGAACAAGAGTTTGGCTTCCAATTCTTACGCCTAATAAGATGTATCCACTATTTACGAAGAATGTCATCCTTTGGAAATCTATTGTGCAAATATTATACCTGTTTATACGAGCTTGGTGCTCATTTATTGAGTGACAGTTGTTTTTTTAATGTATTCATCACAATAAAAATGTTTATTACAATACTTATCTTTATTGAAATATTAATTAGATGTTTATACTTTAAAAAATTTAACAAGCTGTGTCACAAAATTATTTTAAGAAAATAAAAAAAATGTCATTTTAATTTTTGTTTATCTGACAATAATGGAATGTTGATAAAGTCAGAACATTTACACTGGGAAGATATTTAAAAGTGTTTCTTACTATTGATAAACCAACCTAACATAATTTATCAAATTTTAGCTAATTGATTTTAAAATTTTAAATTAAAAGAAAATCTGGTAACCTAAAATACTTTTAAAAGGTACTCAATTTTTTTTTTAACAAAAAAAAGGAAGAAATAATTCTCAGTTGAATAAAATAATTATCACTGATAATAATCAGTTTATTAATCCACATACTGTAATAAACTATTAACATATTATAATTACACATGATTACTTGTGAAATGAAATATTGGATCCTGTAGGAATTGTGCAGAGTTTAAACGATTAAGACGACAGTCTTAAAAAAAAACGACATTCGATAACGGATTTTATTTAACATAGTAGAGAAAAAAAAAGGTAATTGTACACGAGATTCGCGGCATTAACAATGGTTCAATATCTATTGCATGCACGCGTGGCTTTTAATTGTAACAATCCCCAACACCCCCGCTCAATTGAAAGTCTCTGAATAGGAAAAGTTTTTGAGTCCAATGCCATCGCAACAGGCTTGATGCTTGGGAGTGGCTAGGGGTTTAGTCAGCATGTCAGCTAACATGTCCTCTGTAGGAATATATTTCACTGCAATAGGTTGATTGCACAACGTTTCACGTATGAAGTGATATCTGATGTCTATGTGCTTCGATCTATTGTGAATCACTGGATTTTTGGCTAGTTTAGCAGCTCCTTGATTGTCACAGTACACGGTCACTTCAGAAGTCTGGGAAGGGTTGAGCTCGTTGAGAAAGTTCATCAAGTAGATGGTTTCTTTCATCGCATCCGATAGGCTCATATATTCGGCCTCTGTAGACGAGAGGGCTACAGTTCTTTGTTTATGACTTTCCCATGAGATAGCAGCTTCTCCCAAGATGAACACGTAACCAGTGTACGATCTTCGATCAATCACGCAGCTTCCCCAGTCTGCATCTGCATATCCGACGAGACCATTTCCGGATTTTCGGAATTTGAGGGTCAATTCGGAGGTTCCTTTAAGATAGCGTAAAACATGTTTCGCAACCATCCAATGGCTTTTATTGAATTTATCATTGAATTGGCTGAGAGCACTTACTATGAAGGCGATATCTGGGCGTGTAGCCATTGCTAGGTACATGAGGCTACCGATCAATTCTCTGTATGGATATGGTAGCTTCCTCTCGGCCTCTTCAGGTTGATCTTTTTCTAGAGTGAAGTCTAATTTCCCCGACGCAATAGGTGTATGAGCGGGTTTACAGTCTGTCATTCTGAACTTCTTCAAAAGATCTCTGATGTATCCCTTTTGTGAGAGGTGTATAGAATTCTCCGTTCTTTCGATTTCTATACCTAGACAAAACTTCGCTTCACCTAAGTCTTTAATGGCGAAGTGTTTGCGCAGATTATTTTTCAAGGCTTCTATTTTCTCTGGTTTCCGATAGGCAATGATGAAATCGTCCACATATACAGTTATTATAACATCTCTATCATTGTTCGTGAAAACGCATGGGTCAGCTCCGCATGGGTTGTAACCTAGGGAATAGAGCACCTTTTTCAGTGTTAAATGCCATTGGCGACCTGCTTGTTTAAGTCCGTAGAGTGCCTTTTTTAGTTTGCAAACGCAATTTCCATTTTGTAACTGGTTTAGCATTTTGTGAGCATTTTCCGCCAAAACAGATTGAGGTTGGTCGAGAATTATCCTCTCCAGCATCTCCTTAAATAGTTTCGGTATTTCCATGTACACTGTTGTGTCCAAGTAGCCGTTTAAGTATGCTGTTGTAACATCGAGTTGTGCTAATTTCAAGTCCTTTTCTGCTGCTAGTGCAATTACAGTTCGAAGGGAACTAAGTCTGGCAACGGGAGCAAATGTTTCTACAAAGTCCACTCCAGGACGTTGAGAATATCCTTGTGCTACAACTCTAGCCTTTCTTCGATCCAATTTTCCATCGGATGAATATTTATTTCTTAATATAATACGGGATCCGATTGGCTTTTCTTTTCCTCGTGGTACAAGCTCCCACGTATCATTTGCTATTATACTTTTAATTTCAGTGTATATTGCATCTCTCCATTCTTGTTCATCAGGTCCATTTATCGCATCCGAAAGTCGTACTTCCGTAGCCATCATGGAGATTTGTGAATCCATATGTATTTCTTCTGTATTGTCGTTTTCATTTAAGGTCGTTTCGCCAAGTGTAGTGTCTTCTACTGTTCGTGACTTCGGGGGTCTGCCAGGTTTTCCAGTACGAATCTTCTTTGGTCGACCAGGTTTTCTCCGTGGAGGAATTGGAGGCGTGTCTGTAGTTATGTCTCTCTCTAAGTCAGGGGCGTGAGACAAAGGAGGTTCAACTCGAACATCAGAACCGATTATTGTTTCTCCATTGATTGTGGTATCAATGTCTATAAATGATCGAAGTTGTTCTGGAGCAACTCCTTTCTGTCCGCTTCCATATTCTGATTCAATGAATTTGACGTCACGTGTTATATGGACCTTTTTATCCTTCGGGATCCAGATTCGATATGCTTTGGAGGTATTAGAATAACCAACAAATATTCCTTCGGTGGCACGCGCATCCAACTTTCCTTTGTTTGAAGACTTGTCAAGGGCAAAGGCGCGGCATCCAAACTTACGGAAATAGGTAATGTTCGGGCGTTTTTTGGTCCATAATTCGAATGGGGTCTTCCCTTTCAGGGTTTTAGAGACGCATCGATTCCGGACGTGATTAGCTGTCGCTATCGCTTCAGCCCAAAATGCAGATGGTAACCCGGACTGGATTAGTAAACATCGTGTCACTTCAACTAGCGATCGGTTTTTCCGTTCAGCTACTCCGTTTTGTTCTGGCGTATATGGTGCAGAAAATCGATGTTGTATGCCCTGTTTTTGGAAGAAATCATTCATAGTCTTATTATTATACTCTGTGCCGTTATCCGATTGAACACTTTTTATCTTGCGGCCGGTCAAGGTTTCGACGAACTGCTTGTACTGCATGAATTTGTCGAATACTTCGGTTTTATGATGCAAGAAGTATACTTCACACCAACGACTGTGATCATCTATAAATGTTAGGAAGTACTTTGCACCTCCCCAAGATTGAGTACGCATGGGTCCACATATATCAGTGTGAATGATGTCTAAGAGTCCTCGAGACCTCTGATGGGAAGAGTGGAAAGGAATTCGGGTGGATTTTCCGAGGGCGCAAACGGAACACGGAGACAGTTTGCTGCTCGTATTTAACTTGATACCCGTAACTATCCGTCCGCTCGACATGAGTTGTAGGTCTTTTGAGTTGATATGCCCTAGCCGATTATGCCAAAGATCTATCAACGATTCTTGGCTAGGCATCACAGATAGGACTGATTCAGGAGCCTCTTGAATGAAATAAAGATTGTTCTTGCGAAGAGCCATCATTTGTGTCTTCCCATTAGTATCCTTTATTATCGCCTTGTGCTTCGTGAATATTACTCGATAGTTCTTATCTGTGATCTTGGCGACTGACATTAAATTAGCACTTAGTTGTGGTACATACAGTGTGTCGTTGAGTTTGATTCTTTTTGTATCACCATCGACGATCGTCGTAAATCGTGCGCATCCCTTAACGTCAAGTTTGGCCGTCTCTCCGTTTGCAAATTTCAGTTCGCTGTTCACTTGCTTTGTGACTGTGAAGGTTTTTTTCGCTGTGCGTCATATGCGATGTGCATCCACTATCTAAGCACCACTGTTCTGTTTTCATTCTGTCACTTATGAAGTAGTTACTTTCATCTGACTGCGAGTGAGTAGACAGGGGCAAGCGGTTGACATCTTTCTTGCCTTCTTTATTCTTTCTGAAGAAACAGTCTTCTACTTTATGTCCCATTTTTTTGCAAAATCGGCATTTATTTCTCTTCCGAGGATTACGATTATTTTCATTATCAAATTTTGTCGATTGATTCCTACGATATTTTTGTTCCGAGTAGAGAACATTGTTATTTTCATTAACATGCTCGACCTTTCGTTCACTATATTCTATGATTTTGAATTTTAAAGTTTCAATATCGGGTAGTGAATCCCGTGACTCCATAGCACATTTGAAAAGTTCATAGCTATCTGGTAGGCTAAGCAACAGCATGATTACAAGCAACTTTTCATTTATGTCGATATCCATAGTAGCAAGCTTATCTACGGTGTCGACGAATTCTGCTATATGCATGCGAACGTCACTTTCTTCCGACATTTTTAGTTTCAAAAGAAATTTGAGAAGTACAATGGTCCGAGCAGGGCCTTTTGGTGAATAAATACCTTTGAGCTTGTCCCATACTTCTTTGGAGGTTTCGCATCCTTTGATGTGTTTCAGCTCTGAAGGGCCGATGGAGAGTATAATGTCCGATCTAGCTTTTCGGTCTTGCCGTATCCATTCAGCGTGGGCTTTGGAATCCTCTTCCTTTTTTGGTTGTGGAAGTTCTCCGGATACGTATTCCCATAAATCGCTTTTGATGAGTAAGGCTTGTACGTGTAGAATCCACGTTTCGTAATTCTCCTTGGATAGAGTCTCTATGCGGGTAGCATTAATAATATTTGCCATCTCCTGTTGGATCGAGAGCCGTTTATTTCGATCGGTTTACTATTAATGTATTAATGTGCGCAGTGGAATGCTCTGCTGGGCCCATAACCTGTAGGAATTGTGCAGAGTTTAAACGATTAAGACGACAGTCTTAAAAAAAAACGACATTCGATAACGGATTTTATTTAACATAGTAGAGAAAAAAAAAGGTAATTGTACACGAGATTCGCGGCATTAACAATGGTTCAATATCTATTGCATGCACGCGTGGCTTTTAATTGTAACAATCCCCAACAGATCCTTTTAAAAAACGATTTGTGCAATTATATGCACAACAACTGACAGGCATGTTTTTTCTTTCATAAATTATGAAACAATAGATTCGCGCCAGAATAACAATGAGGGTTATTTTAAAAAGGAGGGGGGGGGGGGGGAGGTTTACTTTCGCTTGTCTGTTCTCATTTCGATCTATCTGTTTTTTGCTTTTTTCTTTATATTTTTATTAAAAAGCAATTAATTTACGAAAATTCTCATTTATAAATTATAATTTTAAAGTAAATAAACTAAAATAAAATATACAGTTCATTAATTATAATCCAAATTATTGTTGATATGTATATTTTATTTTATATACCTTAAATAAAGGTTTATTTTATTTACCTTAAATAAAGGAATTTATAAAGGAGAATTTTCGTAAATTAATTGCTTTTTAATATAAATTATAAAAAAAAAAACAACAACAAAAAAAAAACAAAAAAGATACAGATCGAAATAAGAAGAGAGACAAGAGAAAGTAACCTTAATACAGTCCGTCCCAAAAAATTACGAACATTGGTTTTTTCTGTGTAATGGAAAGAATTCAACAAATTTTTAATATAGTTTATTGTTACTCTATAAGATAGGAAATTATTTCAATGCTGCTATATGTTTAACAATCAGATCACATAAGAAAACATCCGAAAAAAAAAGAAACAGGCGTTTTTGCTGTCCCAAAAAATTATGAACATAGTATGAAAAACGTCAAACAATACAAAGAACGTATAAATGATTAATCAATAAACTTGCCATTTCTTTTAATCACTTCAAAAATATGATGTTTCATTGATTCAATAAGTTTGCGCAAGTTCAGAAGTGGAATTTCCTCCCAGGACTTTAGAACGGCCGTCTTAAGGTCCTGAACGGAATCAAATTGACGTCCATCCATATAAACAGCCCTAACCAAGATTCCCCACACATTCTCGATTGGGTTTAAATCAGCACTCAATGACGGTCATTCTAAAACAGGGATGTGGTTTTGATTAAGCCATTGTTTTGTCGATGCTGATGCATGAATTGGAGCATTGTCTTGTTGAAAAATGTAATGCTCTCCACCGATACGGACAGCGTGTGGGAGTAAATGTTCGTTAAGCATCTCTTGATATGCCGTAGAATTCATTCTGCCATTGATGATTGCAAGTGATGACTTTCCGTTCATGCTGAAGCTATCCCAGATCATCAGGGAACCACCTCCTTGAACTCTCTTGCTGAAGTATTGTTCTTCATGGCATAGGTCGTGCTAATATCGCTGTAGTCCATCAGGTCCATCTAGACTGAATTTTTTTCGTCACTGAATATGACATGTTCCCACTCCTTGTCCCATTGTAGACGTTGTTGCAGATGTGTTGCTTTGAGGGCTGGTCGTTGTTTGCGTTTCATGAATTTAATGTTTTTGTCGCTTCTTAAAATGCGATGCACACTTGATTTGGAGATTTCATGATCCAATTCTTGGGCTATTGTACGTGTTGAGCAATTTTTGTGGGTAGCTAATCGCACTACTTCTCGTCTAGTACGGCTAGTTGCCTTTTTCTTGCGGCCACTTGCGTGTTTGCCGCTTGCAGTTCGTTTCCCTTTCAAATATTCATTAACTGTCGATCTTGCACGACCAATTCTTCTGGCTATTTCAGCTTGTGAAACACCTTCAGATGCCAGGGCATCCATATAACCTTTTCACGTTCTGTAACATCTTTCCTCTCCCCATCTTGTGAGAAATGGTCAGTTTTTTTTTAAAACTTGTAGGACTACAAGCAGAGTTCCTTCTATCTATCTATATGCAACTTTCATGTTAATAAATGCTTCCACCTACTGCGAAATGATCATGTTCTGTGTGTTCGTAATTTTTTGGGACATCACATTTAAGGTAGACTGGATGGTTTGTTATTTCTTACGTGCCTGAATGTTAAACACATAATAGCAACATTGCGATAAATGCCTATGTTGTACAGTAACAGTAAACTGTGTTAACAATTTGTTGAATTCTTTCCATTACACAGAAAAAAACAATGTTCGTAATTTTTTGGGACGGACTGTATGGTCCGGTGAGTTTTGATATAATCTGTATATTTTATTTTATTTACTTTAAAATTTTAATTTATAGAGGAGAATTTTCCTAGTTAATTGGTTTAATATAATATCTTCCTCCTTTTTAAATTAAACTACTTTTTTTTTTTAATTTATGTTTAAAAATAACTTTATCATCAAATAACTTTTTATCAGATGGGCTGATTTAAATGATTATTTTTTTGTTTAATAGAGCAAGTTTTTCTGGTGGTTCCATAATAAATTCATCGAGATATCTTAGGTAGATATTAGAAAAAAATAAATGTTTGCGATTGATTCACATGCATTGCCTACGGCGATCAGCTGTTTCTTGCCAATCCCGGCATGGCGGCGCGAAGGCACCACTAGAGGGGAGGTCACTGCCAGTCTCTTATTTTCATTTGTCTCTGGATGCAACACATACCTGCGCAGAGAGAGAGATGCGTATAACACAAAATTTGCTCAAATTTCAGGTCTCGTTTATTGATCGTCTCTGCTGGCGCCGAAGCTCTCTCGCAAGGCATCTCGGGAGCTCTCGCTTCCGCTTCTTACTGCGCGTCGCCTTACATTTTTGTAACACATAGTTTCAACTATAGGAGGTAATCCTCTCTCTCTGTATGATATGCCCGCGCAAATTAATGACGGGCAACGAAGTAACAGGGTGTACACAGCGGAAATAAACAGTCGCAATTATTTATTTAGCAGAGTTAGATATAATTGCTGACAGAGAGAAAGGGAAGGGAGATGTAAATTTTAATTGAAATTTCTTATATAATTAAATTTGCTTGTAATGCAAATAAATTATTTAACAAACATTAATCGCTTCTGAAAGAGTTCTTGTAATAAATTAATTTGAATACTTCTAAATTGAAATAATTAAAATCTTTAAGATTCCCGTTGCGTGTTGCTTCTTTGAATCGGTTTGGGCGGAGGGGACGATTGAGGGAACGATTAGCCTCGAATGTCCTTATTCCTCTGAGTGCGTGAAGCAACGAAGTAACGGGAGTTACTTATGAATGTTACTTACAATATGAATTGTCCTATCACGCTGTATATGCCACTAGCTCGTTCTACGGGTAAGCTAATCAATTCTTCTCTCTTTAGTATATCTCTTTTCTACTTTCTTGCAACTTCTTGTCCTCCATTAGTAATTTTTCTTCTCTTGCTAATTTTTTTTCCGCAAATACTTCACTGTACTGCCATATTCCTAGAGTTGTGTTATTATTAATCTCCTTTACTCTAAGAATTCCATTATACTTTACTAAGTCATTTTTCTCTTCATTCTTGCTTAGGTTCGAATTTCCTGCGTCTTTACCTCCAACCTTCGCTATCTCCTTCGATAAATTCAGAGAACCTTTATCCTTGTTCTTCCGAACTGTTAGCTTCTCTATTCCTTGATAGTACTCGACTTAAGCCTTGTTGCTTAATTTGAATTGGAAACGCCAAGAATAGTCTACCAATTGTTCAGGTCTTTTTACACCTCTCATGATTACTTGATTAGCCTCTAATTATGTTTTTTTTTTATCAATTATTGCATTTAATAAACCTTACTGTTAATTCTTATATCCTTTAAATTAATATGCCCCTTATTAATTTGGTTGCTTATCTTAATTTGCGAGTGGAAATTTCCTCGGTATCCTTCATCATTAATTTTTATCATAACATTGCTAATCCTTGGAATTGAATTTAGTCCTTCTGCTAAATATACAAAAAACGTATCGTCATTCATGAATTCCATAGCATGTGCTACACTCAAGAGACTGATAGTCGAATTTTACTTTCGATTCCCGTTTCTTTAAACATTCTTTTGTAGTGCTCTATCAAGTTTTGCTCTTTTCTTTCCTTTTGCCTTCAAAATAGTATATGGTTGGACTATTTCTAAATTGAAAGCCTTATTTAATTATTCTTTCATCTGAACCCTAATCGCATTTTTAATACTTGAATCGCGAATTTTTCACATATTATCCTCCACTTGGATTCTCGAACATTTTACTTCCTCTTTATTCTTTGATTCAATTGCTGTCTTTCTTCCCCGAAGTTTACGCGGCTTATTTTTTCTTCAGCAATATCTATCCTGTTTAACTCTACCGTTTCACCTTTTATCCAATCTGTTTAATTATTGGCCCCTTTTTTCTTAATTATCTTAATTTTCCGTCTTGATTGTTTGCTTAAATTTAACCTAGCCACCTCCTGAATCTTATCTTCATTATTTCGACTATCACTTTTCCCACTCGTAATTAATTCCAGATTCATCGTCTCTGTATTATTACTAGAAATAACATCTTTTTCATTTTTACCCCTTTGCCTATGTGCTTTACCTTTGTTCCAATATTCGTTCCCTTTTATTGAGAGTAACGCTTCTGCTTGCTTCATGACATTTTTTCTATTCTTAATTTGCCCGCCAGGTGGCCGAGAGGGCTAGGGCGTATGCTTTCTAGTTGTCGAGTCTACCTGGCCGTGGGTTTGAATCCCGCCGTGGGCATGGATGTTTGTGTTTGTCCCGGGCTGCGTACAGATATAACTGGTGTAAAAGGCGCAAAATGACCTTAGTAGTCGACGCCTAAATTTCTAGAACCCCCCCCCCCCAATTCTTGACTTCGCTTGAATCTTTCCGAAAAACCGCTAACATAAATTTCTATTTGTTCTCTTTCTTCCACGTTGTCAAACGAATCAACTAATTGCCTGAACCCCGAATTATACTTCTCAATTGGCTTAATACTTTTCCCATTGTAGCGTTCCTTTCTCAACCAATCTTTTAATTCTTCCGGATACATCTTATAAGCTATATGCGTACCACTAGTTGTCTTCGTTTTTCTGGCATGCTTTCTCTTCACTTGAACACTCTTGCTTCCTCACCAATTTGGGGTTCCTCTTCTTTAACAAAAGAACGGGCCTGACGTCACTAGCTCCTCCTCTTTCTTTTTCCAGCAGCTTGGTGTCCCACAAGGAAAGTTTTACTTCTTTTTCTTCTGTCTCGCCCTGACTAGCTCCGAACTCTCTCTCAAATGGCCTCTCCGTCGTCTTCGGATATAACTTGAAAATGAGAAGCAAAGAAAATTATTCAATGAAACACTATGTCATTAACGGCTAAATTTGCAGTGGAAGTGTTTTATTTTACTTGACAAACGCTAGGCTATTGAGGACGTGGCCACTGCCTTGTCTGCTTCAAGCTCTCTCTCTCTCTCTGCCACAATTTTATATTTAGCAGAGCTTCATATATTTGCTGACAGAGAGAAAGGGACGGGAGACGTAAATTTTAATTGAAATTACTTAACTATTGTATTTAATTTCTTATACAATTAAATTTTCTAGTAATGCAAATAAATTATTTAATAAACATTAATCTCTTCTGGAAGAGTTCTTGTAATAAATTAATCTGAATTGAACAACATACCTCTAAATTGCAACTAATTAAAATCTTTAAGAATCCCGTTGCCTGTTGCTCGTTAAATCGGTTTAGGACGATGCGACGATTAATGGAACGACTAGCGTCGAATCCAGGAGTTCCTCTGGGTGCGTGAAGCAACGAAGTAACGGAAGATTTCTTTGAGTATGCAGATAATTATAAATGGCAACCGTAACCATAACCAGTTTTGCAGGCTTGGCGTCTCGAAGAAGTAGGCTGTAATCAGTTATAGAAAGAACACAAGCATTAGAATTACACCAACTCTTAAAGTCTATCGACGATACTGATTTATAGTTAAAATATAATTGAAGAAAAGTTCGACTACCATTCGACGCCCGTTGCCTACCAAGCGCGGTAGGCCGAATTGGGCCCTATCGATGCTACCGGCTGCGTATGATGAAAGTTTAATCAGTGATATTAGAAATTGGTTTAATAGAACGTGTTCTAATGGTACCATATTGTACACCGGAACTTTCCCCACTAAAATATGGCATGCAATCTTGATATATAAATATAATGTCTTGTATGTTTATCCCGTATGTATTCCTATACCATTCATCGGACTACGTTGAAACTCTGCATATTAAACAGAGAGAAGGCAGAGAGAAGGTCTCTGTCTACCTGAGTTTTATCAAAAAACAAAAAAATTTCTTTTTTCCGACAAAATTCGATATTCAGATGGCAGCACTCATAACATACATTAAAGGTAATTCATGGCACTTGGCGCCATCCTTGAAGCCAATCGGGAAGCTTCGTCTTTCACTGCCCTCATGGCCGAAAGTGAGTGTTGGAGATGCAAGCTACATGTATAAACATGAAGAAAAATGGATTTTAGTTATTTCACACGCCGGCTTTAGGGTGACAGGATTTTCTTTTCGTGTATTTGATTATTTTTTTAATTAGCATTTCTTCGAACTTAGCTTCACTTTCAATTTCGTGTCTAACATCCAGTGAAACACTTTTTCATTTCATTTACATCTTTTTTGCTTTTTGCTTGTTTTTCAACAGAAGAGGAAGGTCACTGAGGTTAATGGCAACTTCTGTTTTCAGGTTTCCAGAAACTGTTTGCAATGTTTTTGCACATATCGTTGCAGGATCAAAAATATTGCCCACAGCCTTTAAAAATCCTTTTTCAAAGGGGAAAAAATTTCTTTTTGGCCAACAGATGGAGCGAGTTCAAATCAGGTCCGTCTTTCCTACGGAAACCAGTGGCCAAACCCGGTGTTCCTCGAGCTCAAGAAAGATGAAATTTTGCGTTCTCAAAATGTGAACAAACAGACGAAATGAATACATGAAAAAAGCTTAGCGTTAATAAAGATAAAATTGATTTGGAAGAAACGAAAAGACTTTTACCTCTCCTAATGAATGGCCATTGCAACAACGGCCCTTTAGTAGTACAACCCGCCTTCGCTCACACACATAGCAACATACAACATTCCAACATGAGCGAAGACAACAAGATATGCTGCAAGGTCGAAGTAGGAGAAGCCTCCATTGCAAGCAAAAAAACAAGTTATTTCGATATTGGAATATGAATTTTTTCAAAAAAACTTGTACTGTTTTTTCTGATTATTCACACACGGAAATTGCACCATTTTTTAACAAAAAAAAAAAGAGTCCGAGAAAATCCGAGTAAAACAGCTAGTATATGAAAAAGCTCTTAATGACGTATGTCATTTTTGAATATAAAGTGTAAATAATGATAGTAGAAATTGGTTTAGTAGGATGTGTTCTAATGGTAAATTTGAAAACTTTAAATGCAAAGACATGGCATGCGTAGCCTACGAAAAAGACAGGCCGGGACACTTAAAAGTCACATGACCAAAGTAGATCGAGCAACAATCCAACTTCATTGTTTCCATCTCGGATTTCATCAATCAGTGTATTCTTGTTTGTTGGAAACAATGAAGATTGGATTGTTGCTCGATCTACTTTGGTCATGTAACTTTTAAGTGCCCCTGCCTGACTTTCTACTTGGCATGTAATGATGTAACATGAAAGAAACTCGTAATGATGTAACATGAATGAATTTAGTGAGAAATTAATGATGGTTGAAATTGGTTTAGTTGTACGTGTTCTAATGGTACTAGATTTTATCATTGGAAACTTTCAATGTTAAGATATCGCATATAATATATCAAACATGTCGTAATGATATGTCATGAATTTTTGATAACGTAATAAATGATACTTGTGTGACGACGCGTGCGCAATATCATAATTAATATTACACACGTGCCGTCACTACAAACATGAAAGCCACAGCTCTCATGTTTGTGTTAATTAAGATCAGATAATGGTGGACACAGTAAAAAAAAAATTAATTGGAAAATAAGTAAAAGTATCGAAAAGAGAAAATTGGGGGGGGGGAGTTCAAAGTGATAGTAAGCAGAGTGGTGCACTCAGAGAGGGGTGTACTTTATGTATAATAAATAATAATATTATGTATGAAAAAAATATGAAGATGACTTAATGTAGGAATTTATAACTTGTACTTTATTAAGAAATAGTAGGAAATTATATTTTGAGAAATTGAATTAGACATGAGGTTGATGGCAGTCTAGGCCTAATGAAAAAAATGTAGCAGGAACTAAAAGCGAACTTTGGGGACAATAGTGAGGAAGGTGTGAAGGAAGTTGCCAGGGCAACCGATAACGCCGGAACGAAAATTCCGGGAACTAGTGTGTGGAACAATAAAGTAGAGGTCAAGGTCTTCCCGGTAGCGGGAGAGAAGAAAAAAGACTTAGAGACTTGAGCATGAGACTCGGTAGCGACGAGACGCACCGTTAAAAGAGCTAAAGGTAAACTAAAAGAAATTAGCTGACATGGAGCCGATCGACATTCATCCCTATATACGGCACGACGAGCTTTGATGCGAGGAGCGGAGGACAACGTCCCATAGAGTACGATCCAGGAGGAGCAGCCCACCGGGAGGGAGCGTACCAGCCCAGCATGAGAGTGGAAGGGAACCGTAGCCTCAGCAGAGCGGAGCCAAACCGGTATCATGGAAATCTCATAAGCCGAGCAGGGCGATCTTGAGTGCCAGCGAAATCAGCGAGTGGTGACCATCGGCCAAGCGACGAGAGTAGAAGATCAGATAAGTGAAACTTTCATAAAAAATTTATGGGCCCACGCGTAAAGTAAAGAGAAATGATCATTATGCATATAGTAGTGATGAAAGACACAAAGCTAAATTCTGTAGTGTGATTAGTGTGCAAAGTACTATTATGGTAAATAGGAAGCAGCAGATAAGATAAATTAAGGTTTTAAGCCAAAAGGTGACAGAACAGTTATCAAGAGTGATTTTTTTAGCTAAAAACAAAAAAAATATAACAGGGGGGGTAACAGTTGTTTTAACTTGTTCAGATTTTGTTGTAATTGATTCGTATTGTAATGTTTACTAGATGTTTAATTAAGCAGATTTCCAAGTCCTAGGCACAGAGTTAGCGCTAATTAAGATTATTAATTATATTTTTTTTTTATTATTTGAATAAATTTTCGTTTGTATTTGTTGTAAATAGACCGTGATCTGAGTGAGTCATTCTGCTTTTAGAATTAGAATCTTGTTTTATTTGCAGGTATAAATTGGGATAAAAAGGGGGGGAACACCCTGTGTCCACAGTTATCTGATGCTTTAATTCAGTTAGAACTTAAGATTATTTTTTTTTTTATGTATTGGCTTGTATCCTCGACTATAATAGTTAGAAAAAAAAATGCGTTGATTTCTCCTAGCGATTACTGAGTGAAAGTCAGTGTCTAGTTAATCCGATGCATGGTGGTAGGAGCTGTTAAGAGCCCTCACCTAGTAATTAAGCATCCAATTTCGCCTTCATTGTAATATGGAAGGAACGCATACATAGTCGACGATGCAAGAATTTATTAGTTGTAGGTTTTGATTGGGGTAGTGACTAAGGGTAAGGGGTTTGTGACTAGATACCTAAGGGATAAGAAACATCAAGGTGTTAATGGGGAGATAAAATTTTCGTTTAGAAGTAATCATTGATAATTAGAAGACAACGTATTAAACGAGATTTTGGGGATGCTAGTATAAGTTTTTTTTTATCTAAAGTAAGCCACTATACGATCAATAGCGACAGAGTAGCTAACTCGGGACAGAGTGTTATTGTTTTGGTCATAAAAGTGCGAACCTCAGTAGTACCTCGTAATACAGCAGGTAAAGTGAAGCGCAAAAAGTTCACGCCTACGTGAGGTCGTTACATCTGGTGCCGTGACCTACAAAGACGTACCAGGAGGTCGTTACACTTGTAATTGGCTTAGTGTTATTATACTTATACCATTGGAAACAGGTGGTGGTCGTGACATGGTTGTCTTGAAGATGGCTTGTCTATCAGTGGAGTTAAGCAACTTCAGGCATGGCTTCAATCAACTAGATGGATTACAGCCAGTGATTTGGTAGACCCGCTGCTGGGAGAATTACGACAATTGGATTGGGGCACAGATATTGGGTGGGATCCATTTGCTGAGTAACTGGTGCTGGAAGCCCAGTAGCTAGGGGTGATATCTATTGGTTGTGCGTCCACCAGCAGATATTGTCCCGTGCTTCGGAGGGCATATTACGTCGTTAGTCCTGGCTGCTACTGTGTCACAAAATTTGGGAGGTGTTAATAGCAAAACTGACCAAATCCCAGTTTTATTAGGAGAAGGAAAACATAGAGAAGAGAGAGAGAGAAGGCAGACAATGGAAGAGAAACAGGGGCCGAAAGAGAGAGTGTAGTATGCTAAAGAAAAAAGGCAGAAAGGATTCAGAGAGAGAAGGAAGAAGATTGGCCAATTAACAGTGATTAGAGGAGAGACGGGGAAAGAGACAATAGAAAAGCGAGAAGGCGCGAGAAAGAGGCTTCGAAAGAAGGAGAGATAGAGAAAGGGAGAGCAAGTTGAGATTTCGATGAAGAAGGAAGAAAATTGTAGCTGCAGGTGTTCTGGCTACCTTCCCGGGAATTCGGAGATATGAGGTGTTTCTAGGCGAGCACGTGGGCAGCAGGTAAGACGGTTTAATTCCTACCGAGAGAGTAAAGTCGGGTTTAGGCCCAGATGCCGCGGGTTTTGCGGGAACCCAGAAGTTTTCACCTCCCGAAGACCACAAAGGGAAGGGCAGTCAGCGCCTCTTTATAAATCGCACTACAAGGTGTCAAGCAGAATATCGGTAATAGGCAATGGAAGTTTAAAACTACGGTCCAAAAGAACTAAAGACACAGGTAACAGTATTGTGATAAAAAGAAACTTATTTATTTAACTACAAAGAAATAATTTTATTGAGCATACCCTCTAACACAAGGGTAACGTGTGGGTGCAAAGACCCTTAAAGTAAATAAAATAAAAATAATTTTCCCGAGAACTTAAAGGGAAAAAAAATATAACAAAAAAAATATGATAGGAATTATTTCTCAAAGGCTCGAAGCCTTGCAAAGTACTGAGGCATAAGCATAACCAATACATTCCATATAACGAAAATGGCTAGCACTTGTAGCATAGAATACAAAAACAAAAAAGAAGATTATTTAAGTGCAATAATCTAGAGTTTATGATTTCCGGATTAACGCTGAGTATGCTCCTCTCGTCCGAACACCTCGCTCGCTGGCTTGTCTGGCTTGTGGTTTAAGGAGGCACTGAAAAGTCTGTCTACAATAACGAAAACGGCAACGCAAAGCGTTCGAGGCTCCGCTGCGGGCGGCACTATAATAAATAAAAAGAATTGGTTCTGAGATACGTATTTAGGCTTAACGAAAACGCTTACGTTACGCATAATTTGTAAGACCATAAATATCTATTGAATGGGGCTCTAAGGTGACGACACCTTTTTAGACAAGCATAAGGCTGAGCGGAATCATAGGGAATAATAGAGAGAATAGTGGACCTACCTGAATTATGGGCCGAGGTAGCCGAGGCCTTCCGCAGCGAAGGTTCTTATCATCCACGGAGCTATGAGGCGTAATGGCTCGCAGCTGTCGTCCGTAGGTGCGGCGAAATTCTCTCCTAATATTCGTACTGCTTCCTTAGGAAGTCCGTTCACTACAGTCACTGTTTCTGCAGCCGAGGTCGTGAAGACGTTGAACAGTAATCCAGTCTCAATTACTTCTGGAAAGATGACCTGCTGTAGCGGGGCAATGGCGAAGCGACTCACAACGCTGGCTGCTAATGGTGTGAAACTTCTCCTTCCACGGCGTGGGCTCGACTCCGTCGCTACCGATATGGCTAAAGATGATAACACGCACAATCGGTCGTCGTCTATCCGCTGAAGCGATATCCGCCAGTTGTTTTCCCTGGGCCGAGTCTTACTGCAAAAGTCTGGAACATTTATATTGACATTAAAGGTTTCGCGCCCTCGACGCAGTTGTCTTCTTCTGCCACTCTTTTTCTTCTCAAGGGAATCTCTTGCTCGCCTCAATGCTGGCCGAGAATTTCGGCTCTTAAACCCATTCGCTGGACGATGGAAATTTACTTCCTTATCGTTTAAGTCCCGGTCCACTTCTCTCTTATTTTTATTGTTCCCGCGCTCAGCTGTCGTCACCACGCCCTCTACAACACGACGCTCCGGCTGCGCGCTTTTTCTATTTCTCTTATGGAAAATTCCGCTCCTTTGCCACCTGTTGCTTATTTTACCAACAGATGGCATCGCGCCTTCTTGTTCTCGCGCTCGCATCTTTGAACATCATCAAGGCTCTCGCCATCATTAGACACAAGGCATTGTCTTTGGAAAAAGGAGACGATACGCCCGTATTAGAGAAAATTACTTAGCATGCTTACAGAAGATTTCAGCGGTGCCGGCAAACGAAGCCATTTCAGTAGAGGAGAGGTGTCAGGCACTCGAGGACGACGGCAGTTGTAAAGGGAAGGCATACGCAGAGGATGAGTCAGAAAGAAGATAAGATAATTTCCCGAGCCCCGACGTCCGGCCTTTCGTTCCTGTTGCCGAGCAGGAGAAACTTTTGGAGCAAAGAGTTAGCAGCGTATGCACACAAATCATCGGTGAAAATTACGTAGCGCATTGCGAAACTCTTAATCTGATATCACCTAGTGAGTTATTTGCGAATAGAATTATGCTCGCTAGGGGCGATTTATTGTGCTTTTCTCGCGCGACTAGCTCTCCTATGACAGTACTTTAATGTTTTCTTAATTTCTATTTATTCTTTTAGAATTCCCCATTGTGTCGCTCATTTGGGTTGACAATTACGCTATACGGGTTCCGGTAATCCTCCCGCCAAAAGGGTCACATGACGGGTTCACCATTGTGCTGGAGAAAATGATAGGCGCTCCGAGAAGCAGGTTGGAACAGATCGTTATAGACGTTTGGAAGAGAAAAGACGTCGGTGCAAATATCCACATATCTCTTGTAAAATTAATTCATTAGGCGAAAGCCATGCCTGTTAATCAATATTAACGTTAAATTTCCGGTTGAATACTTGAAGGACCAGGACAGTTGCTGAGTTCCCGTTATTTTGTAATATCTTTCTGTTGTTGAATTTTACGTAAACTGAAAGTTCTGTTTATTGTTCACTTCAATAATAATTTTAGCTGACAAATGTTGTAATCATTAAGCATTGCGATAAAGCATTTGATGATTATTTGATCACTTTTAAGTTTGTTATCTAATTGATACTTAAAGCTTGTTAATAAATTTAATTCTTCAATGCCAACTTTGCTACCTTATTTAAACCCCACAAATACCCACTGTACAGTCACGTTACAGTGGGGGTGGGCGGCTTGGTAGCAGCGCGCCAATCGACGGTAGCGGCGATAATTAGTACTACAAAATAGTATTTTTTTAAAAAAATAAAAATAACGCTTCCACAAATTGAAGAGTGGTATCAACGGGGGTTATATGGTCATTGCCTCTTATGTTTAAATTTTGTTTTATTTTTGTCATTTTCCCCATAGGTTGGTGTGTCCACGCAATGTCAAGTTTGGCTGTGAGGTTGGAGTTTAGTCTTGGGTACGCGTTGCAGCGTCGTAGACTGAGTTTCCTAGGCAATACCGTGCGTGGGGTTGGGCGGCTGGGTGTAACAAGATAAACTGTAATTGTTCATTAGGTTAAGGATTAGAGATGAGGAAAGATAAGGACCAAAAAGTGTTTAAGGGCGGATTAGGGAGGTCAAAGTTTAAAGTAGAAAATGGAAAAACTATTAGATTTTTTAACGATAATGTTAAGAAAATTTTCCATAACATAGAGTGATGGAGTCAAAACATTAAGATAGGTATTTATTTAAATATGTTTTCTACAATAGTAAAAGGGGTGGTAAGAAGAAGTAGGCCGGATACTCTAGAGCAGGCAACTGAGTTAATAGAAAAACTAATGTTAAGAAAAGGTTTGCTCGTAATAGAAGAGCCTAACGAGGAGTTCTGGGATCATGATTCAGTATCGGTAGCGAAATCGAACCAGAACGATTGCGTAGAGATATTGGCAGTTGTTAGTTTAAGAACTCGCGTAGGTGTAAAGACTAAAAAGTTAGCCAGTGCGAAGGATATAATTTGAAAGTAAGGAATCAGTGACCAATAGTGAAAATGACAGTATGAAAGAGAAAGAGTTAAATATTTTAAGTCAGGTAAATGGCTTAAAGGAAGTAATTAAGTGGGCAGATTGGCTTGATAAGGCAGTCAGTGGTTTTATCAGTGGCCCATGCAACAGGGTGGATAGATGAGCAAATGCTAGTTAATTCCTTGAAAGAGCTGGTAGATAAAATACCAGTCAGAGAGTTGGTTACGAAAAGTTAGAAAGTAAACTTTGGAATTAGCTGTCCGAAATCTAGAAAGGTAGTGGCCAGCAAAGAATTAAGGCATAATACAAAGGTTTCCATTGCTGAGCAGTTGAAGGGCGAAGAAGTTACGGAGCTTTACAAGTGCAGCAGCGCGTTGATAGGCTGGGAAAATCTGTTAAGGTCGGCTCCGCTCAGTCGCCAGGTTAGGGCGATAAATTAAATTGAGGGCAATAAGAGTGCGCTCATGAAAGAGTGGCCATAAAAAAATTAAATTAAATTTATTGGATATAGTATGACCGAGCAGTTGCTAAAGAAATTAAATTTATTGGATACAGCTATCCAGTAGCCATGGTGGATGAAAACTTCTCTTTAGGGTTATTTCAAGGGGTCAATTATTCTGAGCATAAGGTAAGATTAGATAAAATTAATAAATTACCAGGCCAGAATAGTATAGCTCAGACTGATGTAAGTCTAGTGGTAGAATCTCGCGAAGAGAGGCATGAAATAGCCAACTGGAATCATAGGCAAGTTGTTGAAACGAAGGAAAGCGAAATTGCTTTGAGTTCTCAACAAATAGTAGCTAAAGAAGAGATATTTAGGAATAAAGCAAAAATCAATAGAGAGGAGGAGATTATTTTGCAGAAAGAGGAATATGAAGTGTTAATTAGACGATTTAGCCAGTTGCAGGTAACGGTTACGGAGTTAACTGGAAAAGTAATAGGGTTAGAGCAGAAAGTGAGAAGTGACACTGAGGATAAGCAACTAACAAGATTCAAAGAAGGTGGTCGTTCGAAAGCACATATAACCACGAGAAGCAGATGCTTTTATAACACAAAGTACCGGGGCGTTTTTGAAAAAACCGAACATGAAAGTTACGGATATTTCACTGACATAGATAGTATAAGATCGAAGAAACTTATAAAAACACGGCGATGAGAAAAAGTTCCCGATTCAGGTGGTACCCTCAAAGGATGAGGGCCATGAGATAATGAAAAGGTATCTTAATGAAGGAGATGAAAATAAGCATAAGATTAGACAGAGAAACACAGGGGTAAAGGATAATGTAGGACTGCGACAAGCACAAATAGAAGTAAAATAGAAATTATTCCAGGACAAAGGGGGACTCGAACTCCTGGTATCTGACAAAAAAGGAGCCTTCCAAAGATACCCTTACATATAATAGTAATCAAGGGGGTAAGCAAAGGAAAAGTTCCCAAGGGCTGAAAGCAGGTATGAAGGGAAATTTGGACAATAGGCGACGAGAAAATTTGCTGGTTGAGAGAAGGCAGCCAAAGCGTAAATATTTTAGAGAGAAAAGGAGGTCGGAGAAAAAGATAGAGAAAGCTGGGGGAGCGTCACAAATCCCCAGTTCTTGTGAATGGGCCCCAGGGATTGTATCACAAAATTTGGGAGGTGTTAATAGCAAAACCGATCAAATCCCAGTTCGATTAAGAGAAGGAAAACATAGATTAAACAGGTGGTGGCCTTACAGTATTATGATCCACCCTTCTACCGAAAACATAGAAAAGAGAGAGACAGAAAGCAGACGACAGAAGAGAAACAGGGGCCAAAAGATAGAGCGTCGTATGCTAAAGAAAAAAGGCAAAAAGGATTCAGAGAGAGAAGGAAGAAGATTGGCGAAGTAACAGTGATTAGAGGAGAGACGAGGAAAGAGCCAATAGGAAAGCGAGAAGGCGCGAGAAAGAGACTTGGAAAGGAGGAGAGAGAGAGAGAAAGGGAGAGCAAGTTGAGATTTCGATGGAGAAGGAAGAAAATTGGAGGTGCAGGTGTTCTGGCTACCTTCCTGGGAATTCGGAGATACGAGATGCTTCTAGGCAAGAACGCGGGCAGCAGGTAAGACGGTTTAATTTTTACTGAGAGTGTAAAGTCGGGTTTAGGTCTAGCTGCCGCGTGTTTCGCGGGAACCCAGAAATTTTCACCTCTCGAAGACCACAAGGGGAAGGGCAGTTATCGCCTCTATATGAATCGCACTACAAGGCATTGTCTTTGGAAAAAAGGGACGATACGCCCGTATTAGAGAAAATTACTGAGCCGCCTGCTCAAGCCTGCTTAGAGAAGATTTCAGCGGTACCGGCAAACGAGGCCATTTCAGTAGAGGAAAGATGTCAGGTACTCGAGGACGACCGCAGTTGTAAACGGAAGGCATACATAGAGGACGAGTCCGAGAAAAGAGAGGATAATTTCCCGAGCCCCGACTTCTGGCGTGTTGTTCCTGTTGCCGAGCAGGAGAAACTTTTGGAGCAAACAGGTAGCAGCGTATGCGCGCAACTCACCGGTGAAAATTGCATAGCGCGTTGCGAAACTCTTAATCTGATATCACCTAATGAGTTATTTGCTGACGATGCGCGAATAGAATTTTTATGCTCGCTTGGGGCGATTTGTTGCACTGTTATCGCGCGACTAGCTCTCCTATGGCAGTACTTTAATGTTTTCTTAAGTTTTATTTATTCTAATAGAATTCCCCATTGCGTCGCTCATTTGGGAATTCTCCCGCCAAAAAGGGTAACACAACGGGTTCACCGTTGTGCTGGAGAAAACGATAGGCGTTCCGAGAAGCAGGTTGGAATATATCGTTATAGACGTTTGGAAGAAAAATACTTCGGTGCAAATATTCACGTATATCTTGTAAAATTAATTCTTTAGGCAAAAGCCATGCCTGTTAATCAATATTAACGTTAAAGTTCCGGTTGAATAATTAAGGACCAGGGCAGTTGCTGAGTTTTCGTTATATTGTAATATCTTTCTGTTGTTGAATTTTACGTAAACTGAAAGTGCTGTTTATTGTTCACTTCAATAATATTTTAGCTGACAAATGTTGTAATCATGAAGCGTTGCGAAAGAGCATTTGATGATTATTTGATCACTTTTAAGTTTATCTAATTGATACTTAAAGCTTGTTAATAAATTTAATTCTTCAATGCCAACTTTGCTACCTTATTTAAACCCCACAAATACCCACTGTACAGTCATGTTACATACTTTCATCTCGTAGTAGTTGTTACATTACCCTCTTAGGAATATGCGCCCACATTATCACTGGTAGCCAATATGGCAATTATCTACTCTCTCTACCAGACGACGACCAATGGAAACTTTCTGTAATAAACTTTCTGTATATCAAACAATTCGTAATGACGTGTCATGTATGAACATAACCAGTTATTAATGATATTCGGAACTTGTTTAGAAGTTCGTGTTCCAATGGTACAGTTTGGTAACACTGGAAAGTTTCAATGCTAGAATATCTTATGGTTTGTTTTGGTTGGCATCAATGCAATTTTAAAGTATTATGATCATATCAGGTCGGCGTTATAGGGGCCGCAAATTTCGCCTCGCAAGGGTTTTTTAACGTATAACCGGCAAATGACTACACGAGACCAATGGCTTTACTTCCCTTCGGAAGCAATTGAGTGATCTCAGGATTTGCCCCTGAAAAATCCTCATCGTCCTCGGACGGGATCGAATTTGCTTCCTCGGGGCTAGGATATGGTATGTAATATATGAAAAAACTCGTAGCGAATTAAACGTGTAATCAATAAAAGCAGAATATCATTAGCTTGTATGTGTTGTAATTATATCATATGGTACAATTAGAAACTGTTAAGTCTAAGCTATGGCATGTAATATCAACTAGCTCATAATAACGTGCCATGCATGAATATAATGTGGTTGAAAATCTTTTAGTATTACGAGTTTTAATTGCATCAGTATTGGTACCATTGGGAGGCATTCTAATGGTACCATTTTGTTACCATTGGGAGATTTTCGAAGGTAATATATGACACGTAAAATACCTAACGGATTCTAAACAGTTCTTAGGCCTATTGTTATCCATATTTAATTGCAGAAAGAGCAAGTTGTTGTTATGACTAACATTATCAATAGCTAACATCCGTTAGACATATTATTGTCATTATCTAATTGCTAGTATAAATCCCCGCTTCAAACGTAGATGATTGCTTATATGTCACGTGTCAAATTGTGAACAGATAGAGATCGAGATAAAATGGATAAATAAAATAATTTATTTAGCAGAAACTTTACATGCAGTGGTAGGTAGAGTAATAGTAAATGAGAACTAATCAATTACTGTTTAATTGTTCGTTCAAAACGAGGAGATAATCTTTCTTCTCGATGACAAAATAAACATGGTCAAATGCTGATGTCGTGATTATGATACCACTTGGTCGAGGAGCAACACTGTACTCGAAGATGACTTGCACCATTTGGAAGCACACATAGTAGATCAACTAAATAGACGCACGTTGACACCACAATAGCCGGAGTTATTTACCCTTCGGTGTATCAAATTATAAAGGTATAAAACTCTTAGGAGGGTAACAGTATAGCACAGGTCGGAAGAGATCTAGATGAATGTAGGCAAATTCACACTACAATTCACGTAATGCACTAATCACAATTCGAAGTAACAGTGATGTAAATTATCCCGCTTCGCGATTAGGCTTAGGTATTAGCACTTTACACGTTCACCAATGGTAGAAATTATATATCTCACTCCTAGAGTCCTAACATGACACTCACTCATGTGCGGACTATCGAAATCACAAATTTGAATCACGTCAGCAAGAACTACGCAGGTAAGATGTGTCAACACAAAACTTCAATACATTTTATTAGCACTTCACACTCTTTTCGCATAAACGTGAAAAAATATCCTGACGTAGAATCACACACACTCGATGCCCCAAAATTATGCACACTGAAATGAAGCCCTATGAAATCACAATTTAACTCGTCAGCCGTGCCTACGTTCACTAATAAGAATTAATGAATTACACAAAAGAAGAAACGGATGATATGAATATAGCCGCTGAAAACTCGTTGTATTCACAATGGGGAATTGTTGAAGCTTTCCGACCTGAGAGGACTGCGTCGCTTGAAGATTCGCAATGAAGCGGAAATTGGATGCTCACGCATTCAGTCGCAAAGAAATTCTATAAGTATGCGGAAAGACCAAAAAGTCCGTTGCTTAGAATGTGTCTTGTCGTGGCAAAGAAATTACGTTAGGGAAAATGACAGTCTACAGTGCAGTATGTTAGTATGAAGGACGATGAAGTCCAGATAAAAACAATCAAAGTCACGATTTAATGAAATCGACTACTGCGTGTAGGGAGAAATCGTAAAGAGAAGCTCATGTGCTGGCTGAAAATTGCCCCTGTTCCTCTCTCGATATATTCTTCGAGAGAGAACAGGAATATTCCTATCCAAGAATTATTTGAGCTAGAGTTCAGGTTAGCTTCAGGGAACGAAACTTCGAACGGCGAGGAAATGTTTATACAGACACCACAGCTTACTACGGATAGCTGTTTAAAGATACCTACGCCTACCTGTCGTGATAGTCGAATCGTCGGGTCTCGGGCGAAGCCTATGCCGTTTGTTTCCTTGTTGCATGTGGGAGTTTCCAACACAGGAGAAATATCCCTGCTGATTGTGGGTGTCTCGTTCGGTTCAGAAGCGCTAAATGCCAATAACGTCTCTAATGCAGGGCCGATAACTCGCTGGAGCATATTCCAGACAGAGTCGTTGCTGGCGAGAGTTTCTGTCGGCGAGTCGCTCGTCTTGGCGCGTGTCACATGCTCGCGTTGTGTCCTCATTTGTGATCACTTGACACTGCAGACCACTTTTATTCTGCATACTGAGAGAACGCCACATTGAATTACAAAACTAAAATGATAAAAGGAATAAGAATAAAAAGAAAGTAAGAAATCAATATTGTGGAAGCTCCTCAAAATAGTTGCCCCCAGCTCCAATGTACTGGTTACATCTTAGGACAACTGAACTGGTAGCTGCCACAATCTGGACCTGTGTAATTGCTCGACAACAAGCTTTAATGAATGCAATGAGCTCATCTCTGGTAGTGGGCGGATTGCAATGACATCATCTCTGGTAGTAGTCGGATTGCAATAAGCTCATCTCAATGAAAACAAACGGCATAATGACCTTCGACGTTGATTAAACAATATGAACAACTGCTCAAATCAACCGCCAAGTCAATAAGTCAGGCAACCGAAATGCTCAGAACCGATAGGATTTTAAAGAAATCGAGAACGAAAAGGAAAGCATTTGATTTCTAAAGAAGCCTTTCATTGTTATGAATTAGATGAGGTTGCTAGGGAAGCCTCTGGTTGCTAAGCAAAGGCGTACTTCTAAGGGAAACGTGTAGTTCAAACTGAATAAAACTATCTGAAAAGTTAAATGGAGAAAGTTGCATTTCTTTATTGATTAGATCATATACGAATCCTTTTAATTTGTTAGCATTGCTATTTAATAATCTTTCTTCAAAAATATTGCCAACGCTTTTCTACGTAAGCATGTATCATTGAAGAGATAAGTAGCTACTAGCTATTATTAATATTTGCCTAACACAAACTAACTATTGATAATATAAGGCGTAAGTAGTTACATGCCATATCTTAGCAGTGGTAGTTACCAATAGTTTCGTAATGGTATCATTAAAACAAGAATCATGGAACCAATTTCAATTATCATTAAGTTGCCGAAATGTACATCTGAGTGATTAAAATTTATTATGTGGAATAGTGTTTTCGGAGTTATTTTTCTTTTAATAGTTGTGTCCATAGTTTTTGGCATGATTCCATTATATTTAGCTATAGAATCTTAAAGGGAGAACAGTATTTGGCAATGCACAGGCCATTTATACTTGGAATTGTATAGTGAAAAACGTGGTCTCCTATATTATTTTTGACCTTTTGAACCGGAAGTAGTTCACCGATTTTTTCCACCAACGCACCCAGTCTTTCGATTACTCTAAGTTGTCGAATTGTGGACAGACAGACGGACGGACGCACATTGTGAAAACATAAGTACCTACCAGTCCTAATAAAATACCTTTCACACATGTTACAAGTACGGCTATTCACCTTCCTGTTTGGCATTTGCAAAACAGGAAGAATTTATTTAAGAATAAATAGGCGAACTTACGGTTTTTCTAAGAAAAGGAGCTATTATCTCACTCAAGATAGAAACTAGATGCAATGTTTATAGGACATTCTTTGTTCTATTTGCACTATAAAATTTATGCTAGATAATTTTGGGTCACCCTGTATAGAATGCCTAGAAAGAAAGGAACTTCTATTTGTTCGAATATACAGATGTCACAAAAGGCACAAAAGGTATAATCCAAACTCCAACACAGGCAGGAGGCTGAAGATGAACAAATTTTGTAATGAATGAGAGGATGGAACTCAACGATTGTCAAGTTAATGGGGGAGCAAATGACAAGTGATAAAGCATACAAATGATGGCACAGCACAAAGAGATTGCAGTTCTTTGGCAAAGATTTATTTTTTGGGGCCACATAAAATCAGTTGTATGCTGAACACCTGTGACAAGCATTGAAGATCTGGCAGCTCTCATCGCAGTTGTTTCAGACGATATTAGAGAAATGCTCGGAATCTTTGGCCGCATACGGGAGTCCGTGTTGCGCCGATACCGTGGCTGGCTCACATTTTCAGCATCTTTTGTAAAGCTTTAGTGGATTCGCAGTTCCATAATAAACGTGTGTACAGTGCATACTTACTCATGTGTTTTCGTGTGCACTCTGATTACTGCTCCCCCCTCTAACGTTACCTTGGCAATGGTTGAGTTCTGACCCCTGATGTGTTAAGAAAATCTGTTCACCTTCATGCCTCCAACCTGTGTGTGAAGTTTGGATTATACTTTTTGAAACAATCTTTAAAAAGAAATGCAACACTTTCCATTTAACCTTTTGGTTCTACAATTTTAATAGTTTAAATTCACGTTTTTACGTTAGTTTATTTATTTAGGAATTTACATTTCAGTTTTCTTATTTATTTAGCTTTATTTTAAGTGTCTTATTATCGAAGTTAGTTCAAGTTATATATGACAGATGTCTCGCTTTGGCATCGTACTAAGTTCATTTAACTTTATGCAGAATCGTATGCAGTAAATTTTTTGGAGGTTACCATAACCCTCCTCCGAAATAAGAGGTCACACGACACGATCTTAGTGCGTTGCAGCAGTTTATAAAGCGTCATGGAATCTTATGCATTGAGATGAAGGAGGGAAACCACTTGTCAGCAAAAACGATCGTTTTTTGGACAAGTGGTTTCCTTCCTTCATCTCTATGCAAGTATCCTCAGAAGTATAAGATCAGTCTCTTATATTTTAGTTTATATAATGAAATCTTATGCATTATTAGTAATGTGACAAACTATGGTTTTCCCTTTGGGTTAAGCCAAACCAATGATAACGTAATAGTAAATAAAGGAAAAAACAGAAAACACTACTCCACATAGAAAAATTTTACTGACTCAGATGTACATTTCGGATTTCAAAAATTTTTCTATGTGGAGTAGTGTTTTCTGTTTTTTCCTTTATTTATTAAGGTATCCACAGTTTCGGCTATTTTTCTATTTATAACTCAGTGTATATACAGAACTAGAAAAAAACTAAAACCAATCGAATAACGGAGGAAAGAGATATAACATCTCGCTAGCACCAAATAGCCAATAAGAGCAAAGCGAGTCTGTTTTCCCTAACCTTTACAAAAGTTGTTGTATGGCACACAAACTAGCGGTGTTTCATCACCAAATTAGACGCGCTCTACTTTTACCGATAAATAATGAAGCTAGGGAAAAGGAATTCAATTTTATCCGAGCCTGTGCGAAGTTTAACGGTTTTAATTATGACGTAGTCGATAAATTAACGTCAAAAATCAACTCCCACTTAAAATTAGACAGGATCACTACCCTTGGACAAAAAGGCAAGAAAAATTTTATAAATTCCTTAGTCTTACCATTTAATGCAAATTTAAACAAGGGTTTTAGAAAAATCTGCAAGGATTTCAATTGCAAAGTGGTTTATAAAAGCGCAAATACCATAAAAAGCTATTTGAGTTCTAGAAAGGACAAAATCCCCATAGATGAATAAGCGGGGGTTTACAAATTGAAATGTGGGTCATGTGATCATTTTTATCTTGGATCCTCGAAACGTGGTGTTAAAAACAGGCTAAAAGAACACCTAGCCTGCATTAGAAATGTTAATATAGGAGTATCAGCTTTCGCTGACCATGTATTAAACGAGAAACATGATTATGCAAATGAGTTATTTGAAGTGGTGCACAGCTGTGGTAATTATAAACTATTGTATCTTCTTGAATCTCTTGAAATTGTAAAAATAACCTATTAAACAGGGATGAGGGCCCCATGCCAGTATCTCCATGGTTGCCTTTAACAAAATACTTGACCAAATAAATAATTCTTGCAGTAGACTACCCCCCCTCCCAGGTGTGATCGCTTTATATTATTTTGTTCAATTTGGTGTTTGTTTCTATTTTCGTGTTTTACATGGGGGTTTTTTTTTTTGTTTTTTTTGTGTATTATTTATTATCGCTATTTTAATGTATTGGTTAAAGCTCTATGAACTTCGATATTTTTTATTATTTTTATTATTTTTTTTTATCAGCATTTATTATTAAGTTGACGACTTTTGTAAAGGTCAGGGAAAACAGACTCGCTTTGCTCTGATTGGCTATTTGGTGCTAGCGAGCTGTTATATCTCTTTCCTCCGTTGTTCGATTGGTTTTAGGTTTTTTCTAGTTCTGTATATATATATGGTTATTGCCCGTCTGTAAATCACTCACTGATTATGGATTTTTGAAATAAGAAATGTACATCTGAGTCAGTAACATTTTTCTATGTGGAGTAGTGTTTTCTGTTTTTTCCTATTGTTTCCCCCTTTATTTATTAAGGTATACACAGTTTCGGCTATTTTTCTAATTATAACGTAATAGTGTTTATTTCCTGCGCCTAATAATATATTATTTATTATTATGTGCTTCTTTTGTTAAAAGGGTTAAATGAGAAAAAAAGCATCGTGTATATCGCATCGATTAAAAATTTTCAACGGAACTAAGTGAGGTACGGCCGCGTGCCGTGTAGGATACAGTCGGTTTGGAGTTATGTGAAATTTCTCTTTTAAATTAAAAACATGGATATGGTTTAAATTATTCAATATATTATGTAATAGTAATATTAAGTTGAAATTCGTTGTGGTGAAAATAGTTTTACGGTTAATATTTAAATAACGCATTGTTTTGCTTTCAGGTCAATATTGTCAGCACTTAAAAAATGTCGAAGGTTTTGGAATCGCTCGCGCATCAACTGTGCGTGGCAAAATTATTGGAGAATTTTGCTAGGAGAAAAGTGATATACCAAAAATAAGTTTTGTTTTAAGTTTAACTTTGGCTTAGATTCTGGTATCGGGTAACGGTTGAGATCGATTGGGTGAAAACAGTCGTACAGCAATGAAGAGAATAGGCAGTATGACTCATCCGAGGCTTTTGCGGCTACGATGTTGAAAGAGCAACCTGTGGATATTGGCTGGTGATCTTCATTAAAAGACGATCACTCGGTAAATAACCACTAAAGGTATCGTGATTACTTCCGGATTTTGCTAGAATTTATTTTGATAAACGCTTTCCCGTAGCTGTATTTTTCATTGTATCACCCTCCGAAGGTCATGGAGGATTGGTCGGCAACGAGCGGTCGTTTTGCGTAGATGCATTTTTGCGGAACACAACCGGACATTTTTATATAACCCACTACTAAGATAAGTGTATACAATTTGATGTTATGTTCATATTCGTTTATATTCAATTCTTTCCCTTACTGACATTAAACGGGTTTCCCCCGAAGCTGACACTTTTATAATCATCGTTACTTTCGTTTTCCTAAATGATGCCAAGACGTAGAACAAAAAATTAATAATCATCAAGGCACCACGACTTTCTTTCCGCACTTGATTAGACATCTAGCGCCCACATGGAACAGCAAACCTTGACATCGAGCAGATTGGTGTACCTTCTTTTCTTTCCTTAACTTGCGTGGTCGCCTCTGATGCCCGAGGACGCGGGTTCGACACCGGCCGAGGACGACGAGAAATTTTTCAGGGGGAAAAATCCTGAGATCACGCACTTCCTTCGGAAGGAAAGTAAAGCCGTTGGACCCGTGTAGTCGTTTGCCGGCTGCACGTTAAAGGACCCTTGCGAGGCAAAATTTGCGGCCCCTATAACGCCGTCCTGAAATGACCATGGCAGTTGATAAAGACGTTAATACCAAACAAACCAAACCAACCAATTTTTCCTTTACTAATATTTATTTGATGCTAAGCCATTTTGCCAAGTAGGGTTCGAAGGAACCATTTCTGGAGTTTGAACAAACGATTAAGATAAGAAGAGAAGGACCACCCCAAAAATATAACATAGTTACAGATGGAGGAGTGTAACTATGTATAGTAAACAAGCAGAAGGATGTTTGATGGTATGTATTGCAAACTGGAGATCATTCCTTGCTTCCGATTTAGATTTACCAATAGAGTATCACTGTACTGGTCTATAGTTAAATCATGTCTGATAATCAAACCTAAGTATTTAAAAGAAACCACCATTTTTATTAGTTGATTGTCATAAAAAACTGGTGGACTGCTGGGAATATTTAGTTTATTGCGCTGATAAAATAACATCACATTCGTTTTGTGGATATTAGCTCTTAACGAATTCTCAGTATTCCAGATTGTTAAAATGTCAAGCACATCATTGAAGGTACTAGTTAAACTCCTGATTCCCGAGTTGGACAATAACAATGTGGCGTCATGAGCATACATTAGCACCCTCATAGAAGAGATAGTAGAAAATGCAGCTGGCAGGTCATTAATAAATAAATTGAATAGCAGTGGAGAAAGGACAGATCATTGGGGGACCCCAAAGGCGTTACAACAGTCACAGAAGACACAGAATAGGACAAATAACAACTTCTATGTTTTAGGAAGCTAGTTAACCAACGTAGGGGAAAGCCACATAGAGATATTATAGAGATACGACAACTTATAAATTAATAGCGGGATGGACAAGGAATCAAACTCCTTCGAAAAGTCGATGAAGACTGCACCGACGAACTTGTTGGTCGCCATTTCTGAAGAATCATATTCTAACAGCTCGTTACATGTCATCTTCACATTCCGTTTCAGTAAGAAGCCATGTTGACAAATGCTTATTAACCCAGAATCGTGAATATATTGATATAAACTAATATAGATCTTTGCAAAAGTAGACAGCGCAGTAACAGGGCGATAATTAGCAAACTGCTTGGGGTCGCCTTTTTTATAAATGGGGATTACTAGGGCTATCTGAAACATTTTGGGGTAAGTTCCAGAAATTAGTGAATGGTTGAACATCAGCGAAAGTGGAAGAGCAAGTGCGTGTCGCAAAGAAATAATAATATCCGATTGTCACAAAATTTGGAGGAGGATAGTGTTAATTGCGTCCAAATTCCAGTTTGTGAAGGAGGGGATAAGCAAGCGAAAGATAGGAGGACTAAACAGACGACAAAATATAAGAGAAGTCGGGAGAATATAAGAATTAGGAAGAAAGAGAGAGAGAGAGGGGGGGGGGGGGGGAGAGCCAATTTTGAAAGGAATGAGGTCGGAAGAAAATTCGGAGCGGTCGTGCCCAGGCTACCTTCCTAGGGACCCGGAATCAAGAGGAACTTCCAAGCGGGCGCGCGAGCAACAGGTTAGGCTTTATCGTAATTATCACTATAGAGAAGCCGAGAGTAAACCTCGCTGCTGCGTGTTCCGCGGGAAACGAGAAGTGTTACCTCCCGGGAACCACAAGTGGAAGGTCAGCTAGGGGCACTAGAAATTATCCGCGAGAATTTTATTTTGGCTGAAAATAATACGTCATTAGAGAGTGGTGCCCAACTTCTTACGCTCTCGGAAATTGCGGAGTCTGAAGATTGCGTTAAGCCAGAAAAGCTTTTGAAGGCATTAGGTGACGAATAGACGCCCTTTCATTGGATGAAAGAAGCTTCATTGCGAGCATCGAAGATAACAGTTTGTAGGGAAGGAGACTTGGTCTGCACGAGTTGACAAATTCGGCAAAGATATCATTGGTCAAGGAAGACGTTCGAGACAAGCATTTGGAGCCAGCTTGGAAAGCCTATTTAGAAGACTGGAGATCACAAGGTATTAGCAGCATAAGCGCGCCTATCACCGGTGAGCAGTGCGTAGAGCATTGCGAGGCTCTTACATTGCATTACAGCAGTAAACAAATTGTAGTGTTGAAATTATGTCACGTAATTGCAGGCATTAAATGTAATATTTTTCTTGTGATATTGCTTTTACTTATATTTGTTTAGTTTATTGGTTCCATCAGGTACACGGGCAGCCACACTTTTCCCCGTCGACTATTCATCCATTCGGGTTCCTGTAATCCTCCCACCAAAAAGGTTGCGCGACGGGTTCTCCGTTGCTGTTCAGATACCAAGGATAATCAAGTCATAAATACTAAAGGACAATTTAGTCTGCGTTGAACTTTTGTAAAACCTTGCCACGTTTGTAGATCGTACTAGGTTTTTAATTTTTGACAATCAAATACTCTAGTTTAATTGTATGGATAATTGAATACATTAACTTATTTGTTTTATTTAATTTTTCGTATCTTTAAAAGCCACCCTGAATGAGGGGTCTTGTTTGTTATTTTGTAAATATGTTTAATTGGCTATTGGACGATTAAAATTTGAACTTTCAACTGCAAAACTTTTTCTGCCTTATTTATCACCCTCCCATATCCTCTCACGTACGTTACACCGATCTAAACACAAGTGGATCAGGAATAGGGTAAGATTTCATTTGAAGTACAAGGTCTTTATACGAGGCGCATCCAGAAAGTAAGTTTCCCGATGTTTTCCCCTTTAAAGTAAACGTAATTAGCCGTGTCAGTTGAGCATGCGTAACAGATCTATGACGTATCAATCATATGCCAGCCGGACAGGTCCCGCCTCGTGCCAGTAGCGTGGTAGCAATGGTCCGAAATGGAAGCTCTTATTTCTTCTCCCGCCGCCTGCGAAGTTCGGTCGGTGATAAAGTTCTTGAATGCACAAAGCATTGCGCCAATTGAAATTCATCGTCAGCTCTGTCAGGTCTATGAGCCGAACATCATGAGTAAGCAGATGGTGCGTCACTGGTAGGCAGTTTTCCGAAGGTCGTCAAAGTGTCCATGATGAAGAGCGCACTGGGCGACCATCCCTCATCAATGATGATTTTGTTGCTTCACGATTACGGAGCTGAGCACCCATTTTCCGCCGATATCGCGATCCTTGTTGCATGAGATTGTCACTAAGCACCTGCTGTTCAAAAAATTGTCTGCCAGGTCGGGTGCCGAAAAACCTGACACCCAAACACAAAATTCAACGCTGAGGAGCAGCACTGACATTTCTGCAATGGTATCACGATGACGGGGACGAGTTCCTCGACAGGATCGTCACGGGCGATGAGACTTGCATTTCGCACATCACCCCAGAAACCAAGCAGCAGTCAATGCATTGGCGGCATAGTGGATCTCCGATCAAGACGAAATTCAAACAGACGCTGTCGGCACGGAAAGTGATGTGCACGGTGTTCTGGGACAGGAAGGGCATTCTGCTCATTGACTTCCTTCCACTTGGTGAAACAGTAAACGCTGAGCGTTACTGTGAAACACTGCAGAAATTGCACGTGCCATTCAAAACAAGAGGCGTGGAATGCTTACTGCAGATGTTGTGCTCCTCCATGACAATGCTCGTCCACATACGGCTCGACGCACAGCAGCTGTTTTGACGGAATTTGGCTAGGAATTGTTTGATCATCCACCCTACAGGCCTGATCTTGCTCCCAGCGATTTTCACATTTTCTTGCACCTCAAGAAATTCCTGTCCTCCAGTGAGCGTTTTGGCAACGACGAAGAGCTGAAGACGTCTGTCACACGCTGGTTCATTTTACAGGCGGCAGAGTTCTATGACAGGGGGATACAAAAGTTGATCCCACGATACGACAAGTGTCTCAATTCTAGTGGTAGCTATGTTGAAAAATAGCTGAAACATTGCTGTACTTGTTGCCAATAAATATGTTCCTGTAAGTCTGAGTTTGTTTTTTTTTTAAATACGGAAACTTGCTTTCTGGATGCGCCTCGTAATTAAAGTTCCATTTTGACATGGCCATAAAAAAGACTACTGGACCAAAAGCTATAATACGAAATTAGACACGAAGACACAGGTTAGCAATGTGGTTTATGCACATGCGCTTTACAAGTCATTTGGTTTTCAGAAATAAGAAAGGGAGCCTCGTTGTCAGTACTAGTTGACGATGCCTGTTACCATGCAAGAGCGTGCATTTCTGTTAAAATGTTATTATAAATGCAATAGCAATGTACGGCAGGCTTTGATACATTATCTTACTGTTCGACAAATACATGTATGTCGGGGGCCAATGACACCGCAGAGTTTGAAGAAGTTGATGACAAAGTTTGAAGCCACAGGTTTGTTATCTGTAGCACCTGAACGAGGAAGGAAACCCGTCTCTGAGGCAACCGTGGAGGCTGTTTCAGTACGAAAAAAATAGAGGCTTTATTATACTGCATTATAAGCCTCTATTTTTTTTCGTTAAGAAGTACAATACTATGACCATTCCACTACAAGAGGTTTCAGTAGCCGTGGAGGAAGCAAAAATGGAAACCTCACAAGGGGCGTGCAGCGGAAGTGCTGTTGCACGTCGAATGGACTTACCAATGAGTAGGGTGTACATGATTGTACGTAAAGAACTGCGGTACTACCCATACAAAATCCACCTTGTCCAACAACTCGAACCTAACGATCTTCTTCGTAGAGAAACCTTCGCATTGGAATTCCTTGCACGGATGGAGGTGGACGAGCATTGGCCATGGAACATATTGTGGACGGACGAGGCCCATTTTTACCTAAGTGGGGATGTCAACACCCATAACTGCAGGATTTGGGAAACCAGTTCCCCTCATGTTCTCCACCAAATTCCATTGCATTCTCCTATAGTTGCTATGTGGTGTCGTATGACAGCAAATGTCATAATTGGACTGTATTTTTTTGAAGAGCAGTTGAGAGATGGACTCGTGACATGCACTGTGACTGCTGCTTGCATGGCGTCGATGCTAAAAAGTTTAGTTTTGTTTTCGGATTATAGGCCGAAGCTTCCCCCTTTCTTGTCCACCGCAGTCACCATATATCAACCCCTGCGACTTCTGGCTCTGGGGTTACCTCAAAGCCACTGTTTATGGTGATAACGTCAGGAATTTGGCAGAACTGAAAGATGCGATATGCCGACAGGTGCGCAGCATTCCTCCTGATATGCTACGAGCTACAGTTGAGAATGCAGTAATCCGGTGTAACCCGCTTTCAATAAATGGTGGAGGCCACATTCAACATGTAACTAATTTTAGTAACGATTAAAGACTTGTTAACCTGTGTCTTCGTGTCTAATTTCGTATACGAAAATTGCATAGAACGCCATTTGATGCTGGTGGTGACCTTTTGAACTAATTTTTTTGGGTGGGTATGAATATCCCAAGCCCTCTTGTATAATATTACCAAGTATTATAGCTTTTGGTCCAGTAGTTTTTTTTATGGCCATGTCAAAATGGAACTTTAATTATAAAGACCTTGTAGTAGTAGGGGCAGCGAAAAACCCTGATACTGGTTTAGACGAAGGACTAGCATAACTGTTATTTAAAGAGGAGGTCCCAAATGTATAAAGACAACACTTAAGAATCCTAAGTGGAAGGCAAAAGCGTAGAAATAAAATCCGTTAGGATTGATGATGTAATCTCATTCAGATGATTGAAAGGAGATGATCTTGGTATCGAACCTCGTGGTAAGCGCTTTAATGCTTGCCACTTAACTCTGCTCTTCTTGAGCTGGGTAAACAATGCGTTAAAATGCTCGATTTTTGCTTTTTTATATGCTTTTTTAAGTCGTTAGAGAACTTCTTAAAGCTATTTAATCTGTTGGTGGAAGGATTTTTTCGAAATTTACAGTACAGTTTATTCTTCATTTGAACAGCTATTAAGATCTGTGCAGAGACCGATCGCTTACGAATAGTCTCATCATAACCTGTGCTACGAACGGCGAAGCGAATGGTAAATATTTATCACGCTCAGATCGGTAATGGACCAAAAAAAACCCACAAAAAGCTGGTCGATATTCGCAATTAGCGAACATAGCTTCCCAATCAGATATCATAAGATAAGAATTAATAACAGCAATTCGGTTAGATGTAATCACTCTCTTACGTCTAGCCTTAGGCTTGTTAGCTCTAGGAGTAAATATATCAAAGATAATTAGTGTTAGATGGTCAGTTACTGAAATATCTATTGAATTGCTAAACCAGATCTCATTCACATTCGTAAACCATTCATCTATAGCTGAATAGGTTTGATAATGGGAGAGTAATGTGTATAAGAAGAAGTAGGCAACAAGCCTGGACGTATTCTTGGGTCCACAAGTAAATTAAGAGTGGAGGTAGGTTTACAAAAATCAATATCAAAGTCCCCAACTAGGATCACCCCTTTCCCGTTTTTTGAAAATCTATCAATAGAGAGGATAAGTAACGGCAATATGACTGGAAAAGCCCATCGGGGGCAGTAGACGGCGATAAGGATAAATTTCTTATTCATGATAATTGTTAGTGTTTCATAATCAGCAGTAACCATAATATACTGAGCTATACCTGTAAAAGAAAAGAAAAAGGGTATATAAATACAAAGGCTACCCCCGCGCTTGTTATTACGGCTAATGGATATCACCTAAAAACCAGGAATTGGCGGAATCTCGTTGGCGTCTTGATACCAAGTTTCGGTGAGTACTAATATGTCCGGAGTCAGAGAGATACTTTTGAAATAAGCCGATATTGTTAACAGGTTAGTATCAATGCTCTTAATGTACTAAAGCTGGGTAGCAGAGTCGGTGTCGGATGCATGATGTGCATCAAAATATGCCTTAAAGAAATCCACCAAAACCTGCAGAGAGTATGATGACATACTGTCGTAGATACGAATACTTTGGGAACCAGAACGACAATACACAAATCTGAATCACAGACTATAGGAAGACAACTGCTGAGGAATCAAACAAAATAAAAATAATAATATAGTATATGTGATAACTCCCGGAAAAAGAGGAAAAAAGAGGGGGTGAGAGTAAAATAAGCGAATTAAACTTACCCCAGTTATCGACTAACAAAAAAAGCTGATACACCATATATTTAACAAAATACCGGAAAAAAGTTGTCTTAATTTCTAAGAGAGTAATTAAATTTCGTACCCTCATAAATGAAAGTCGTAATTTACAGTATTCAAAAAACCATTCATTACTAACTTATATTACAAAAAATCATTACATAAATACGGGTAATGAAATTCTAAATAAGTTATGTATTTAATAAATAAATAAAAATTTTATGTTGCATTCCATAAACATTTTTCCTTTTATTAAATCGGAACTGTGTGAAATCGAAACTAAAAGTGTTTGATTCCACTCAGCTCTTCGATTGTCTCATAACGGTTGATAATCATTACGAAAAGCAATCTCTGTCGGATTCAAATGAAATATGTCATTGGGACGCTGGTGTGCAGCTCCAGGTTGTTTCAACAGACGAGCATATATGTATAAATCATTGCTGTCATGCTAAGTTTAAGTTGTGTAATTTAATCTTTTCTATCCATCAGTTTAAATTTTTATGTTTGCTGAAGTTTCTATTGTTTTGTACTTTGCTTTGATTCTGTTTAGCATGTGAATTAGATTGTATTTTTGCTTTGTATTAGTTTTGTGGTGATTATACAAATTATTTCTTGTAATTTTGTTTTATCCATTCCTGGATGTAATAAATAATTTCTCTCTTACTTTTACTATTATTATGCTGGAATCTTATTAAATTTTGAAGTAATTACTCACATTAATTATTAATTATATAAATTATTATCTTCCGGTATTTCAATACTATTGATTTATAAATATACAATTTTTCTGATATTGTATACAGGGTGTCTCAAAATTCCTGGTACAAACTTTTATGTGAGCTAGTATGGATGATTCTAAGCAAAAATGTTCATATGTACATGGGTCCAAACATGAGCGATAACTGAGATATGAACAGAAATAAAATGCCGCCACCAAGAATAAATGCCGCCATGTTAATAATTCAAGTTCCGGAAGGCCTAGAATAATGAAATTTTGAGGAATAATAGGATAAATAAAACCGTTAAAGCTGTTAATATTTGAACGAATTCCAACATGTAGTTTACGGGTTACGCAGTCAACATCTTAACACGCGAGCAGAAGAAGACTCGATTCACGTGAATATTAATGAGGTGGGCGTGGCCATAAACCAGCCAATCTGCGTGCAGTATTCATGTCATGTGACCGCACCCCCCCCCCTCCAACACCACACTGACCTCACAAGCGGCTATTTTCTGGTCACGTGATAGGTTTTTCTGTGATGTCACAGCTGATTTGATTATTTTTAAATTTTATTTTTCATTTTAATTTTTACTCTTAATTTTTTACGTGCAATTTTTTTAATTTTCGGGTGTTGCCATTTTGGATGTGGTCTTTGTTTTTGGTGGCGTTGTTCTTGTTTTGGGGTGTGGTTCATTTTTGGGTGCTGGCCCTTGTTTTGGGTGTTGGCCCTCTGTTTTGGGTGTTGGCCCTTGCTTTGGGCGTTGGTCCTTGTTTTGGGTGTGGTTCATTTTTTGGCTGTAGGTCCATAATTTTTTGGTGGTAGTCCTTGTTTTGGGTGTGTTCACTCATCTGACTGCTGCCATCTTTTGGGTGTTGATCTGGACGTGATTGCAGCCATTTTCTGATTCCTTGAGGCTGATAATAAAAAAATTAATTTCATATTCTTAGTTATGCACTGGTGTTAGGGCTTCACTGCAAAAGGGGCTTTGTGATTTTATCTCACAATATAAGGTACTCGGGTCCTGCTGTATATACCTACTAATGTCGGATGTGCTAATTACTAATTATTACTATTATAAGCGGGCATCCCTAATACTAATTGTCTTTGTTTCTACCACAGCCAATTTTTCCCGTTTTGCTTTACACTCTCTTCTAATTTACTACTTCTGTTTCAAGGTGCTCAGTTTGTGCGGCATTGCATTGTCTCGTTTGAGTGGGTGTTTGTTTGCTCCCACAACCTGATGCAGTGTTTGACAGGTGACTGAATTCACATATACATGCTTATAAATACAGCTAGCTCACAGCCTGATGAAATGTTCGTATTCACTAACTTTTTAGCTTATTTTAAAAATAGTCTGTTTGAAATTTGTTTTATTTTCAGTTTTGCCTCTCTCACTGATTGCCTTTGCTCGCATGAATGGCTGTTTTTTCTCGGGGTTGAACTTGGTTGAAATGTAGAAATAAAAATTCAAATTTCACATTTCTCAATGCTGGTGAGGCTCTCTCTTTACCAATTTGCATAGCCTTGCCACACAGAGGTTAATAAAGGTTTTGTTTGATCCCCCACCTCGCGATTTTCAGTTGCCCATTCCCTCTCTCTGTCTCTCTCTCTCTCTCTCTTTTTCTCTCTCTTCCTACATATCCAATACAAGTTTGTATAGTGTTGCTTAAAATTGTATTCTAAAATTGTTTTCGTTCTCTCTCTCTCTTTCTCTCTCTCTCTCTTTTTCTTTTTTGCTTTGTATGCTTTGTACTCTTCATAGTGCAAAAGCCAATATTCAATTTAAGGCTGTGGTTTCACAAGCAATGATTTAGCATCGTTCGTCACAAGTCGTTAAGTTCTCAAAGTCACGCAATTGTTGGATTGTTTTACAGCTTGAATTTTATAATTTTTACATAATAAAGGTTGTACGTGGCCTGTACTTTCGTTTTGCATCACTCTACAATTCACGTTATGGTGACATTCGCGAAAGCGAGCATCTTGTTTCGGTGTGGGACACTCACATCCACGTTGTTTCTCGGACATGCTTTCTCAAAGTCGAGTCCTTGTTGGCTTGTTTTTTCAGCCTGATTACATTGATTTTTACTTTTAAACGCTTGTCATGGTTTGTATGTTCGTTTCACGGTCCTTTACGATGTGGTACAAGCCAATAGATGCCTCGCAAGTGTGTGTTCAAGCGTGGGTGATGATTGCTATGCCCCTTTTGCTGGGACGTCGTTGTTCCAGGCGTTCGCTCATAGGCGCATAGTTCACGCTTTTGTGTTTGCTAAAATACTGTCTTCCAGTCAAATGTATATGTGATATGTATTTCTGTACTCTGTTAAGGTTACCCAGCTATTTCATCTGTTTTGTTTGTTTTTTATCCTAATTAAATTCTATCCTGCTAACAAATTTGCACGCAGTTGATTTCGAGGTGATCGGACGAAGCCTAATGAGCGTGCGCAAAGTGTACAACGAAGTCAGTCACCACGTTCGGCGCACGTTCGGCGCTAATCCAAGCTAAAAATCTACGTACCTGACAACCCTGGTATTTAAAATATGTTTGTTTGTGCTGCATTGGCGTTTTCATATTACTATCACAGTTTTTCCACCTAATTAAAATCTCTCGTATTATCAAAAGCATATGTACTTGTTATCACACAGATCGTGCTAGGCTTAGCGTGTTCGCGAGGAGGAGAACAGTGTCGCTGGCCACTACAATCAGTATTCAAGCTAATCCGTGCTAAAATTCCTCGCGTTTTCTAGCTCAGGGTATGTGATATACGTTTGTTTATGATGTACTGGTGTTTCCTCCATTCGTTTTATGGTTTTTTTCACTTAATTAAAGCCTTTCCTATTTACAAAAAGTTGACGTAATTCTTATCACACTGGCTGTACGAATCCTATCGTATCCATGCTGTGAACAACAACGGCAACCACTGTGTTCGATGTTCATGCTAATCTAAGCTAAAAACCATTGTGTCTTCTTTAGGGTTACCGCATTTTCCTAATGTAAAATGCAGTGTTTCAATTTTAATACAATAGCATCACATGTGCGGTAGGACATGCTCATTTCTTAGTCTTACAGCCAATCGTAACATTGAAAAATTTATCTCCACTTTTCCATATCTCTGTTTTTTCTGTTTTTGCATTGATTTCTTATAAAAATAATAAAAATAATGATGGTGATAAAGTTTACAGGTTTTTCATTTTTTTTAATTACTTTTTTACTGAAGGCATTTTAACTGATGTTCTAAAAAATAATAAATAAATAAATAAATAAATAAATAAATAAATAAATAAATAAATAAATAAAAATAAAATAATAAATAATAAAATTAAATTAAATTAAATAAAATAAAAAAATTCAAACTTTACTTTCACTGTATTTAATTAAGCGCAAATTTTAAATTTTCTTTGGTAATCTGCATTGCATAATAAATGTTTAAGTGAAAACTTCACTTTTAAGGTATTACTAAAATTATTTTAGTTTTACTAAGTACACATTTAACTGCGCATTACATAATATTGTTACTAAGTAATGCAGGCATCACTGCTCTTTTCTATTTTGGGTATTTGGGGTGGTTTCATTTGTAAAGTAGAGACAGCAATGGTATTATAAGTAAGGTGTGAGTTTTTGAGGCCTTCTCTTTTCCTCACTTGGTTTTAGTTGATCGTAGGCCAATTATATGAAAGGGACGCTCAGTCAGTTCTTCCTAATTTCTGCCCCACCTGGTGTGGCAAGTGAATAGTGAACCATCTCTAACAATGCCAGCGTCCAGCTGTGAACTCTAAAGGTTGCTTTAGCAACCACTGCTCTGCTGGCCTACAGGTGCTAATGCAATGATATGCTCACAATTATCCGACTACTGTTGCTATCTATCCATTAGTGACCCTATCTGACTAACAAGGAAACTCCACATAGCCTAACCGCTTAAACAATGGAGTCTTTGTATGGCTACGTATACTGAAATTTTTTCGTTTTCACGGTTTATTTTGAAAGAAACACAATTTCGCACTCTCTTGTTTCGCAAGCATCTATAGTAGCTTCAGATACGTAACATTTCAATTTTCTGGAAATCTTTGACATACATGTTCGAGTGATTTCCTTTTAAGTGCAGTTGCATTCGTTTTGGGTCTTGTTACTGTTTCGACAGAAATTTTGTTTAATCAAATTTTTCGATCTCTTTAACATCAGTTTACTGCTTGTTATTCTTTCGTTTACACATGCATTACCTCTTACAGCATTGCTGGTTTTATGTGAATTTAAGCAAAAATTGTGTATTCGAAATTACAGCTTTTCCTTTCTTTCAACACTGTCAAGGTTTATACACACTTTTCTTTACTAATATATGACTGAAATGAATTGCTATGATCATGAAAAATGCAGCATTTCTCGCTGTTTCAATTCGATACGGTTAACCTTATTTTCATCTATCTCTCCCTCTCCCTCTCTCTCTCTCTCTCTCTTTTTCAAGGTTTCTTGCTCCTTAATCTTTTGTAAATACAAATGCTAAATGACTTCTCTTCCTCGAGTATTTGTTAACGAATATAATTATACGATGTTTATGCTACAATTCCGTTTATCTTTTGACACAAGTCACACATATTTTTGTGTGCTGATTTCTCAACAGCAAAAGGGTACTGTAAGGGTGATGCAGGTAGAGTTGACATTCAAATACACGTTTTCGAATTAATTTTAGGGTTCGCACTGGTTAAGGCAACCACCCACACCTCTTCTTTTAAGTTTTTCTGGGTTTTTTATGCTTTCATTTACTCTCAGCATTTGTAAATGTTCAACTGTTTCCTGACAATTGCGAGTGCATTTGTACTAACATGGTCTGTACATTTCAACAGCAGCAGATTAACTGACATAGTTAATAGGTTGCTTTCCTTAAATTAATTGAACACAGTTGTTAATTTTTCAATTAAACTATTCTTTTTACTTTTGGTACGAAACTTGGGATATTTTATCTTTATTGTTGTTGTTATTTCAACAGTATACGTAAAGGTGTAAGTAGTGGGTTCCTATTAACAAATTTGTACGTAACTGTTATCAGCTACTTGGGCGCTGTGAACGGTGTTTGGCATGAACAGAGTTGTAGATCCCCTACTAACTGCGTTTTGCAGTAATCTGAGCTAAAACATAGTCGTGTCTTCCAGTTAGGGTATGTGAAATATGTTTCCTCATTAGTTTTAATGGGTTATTCGGCTAATTAAACTCTGCCTCTTGGTAAATTTGTTGGTGCATTGTTTCAGTTGACTACTGATAACCCCGTGCTGTTGAATTAGTGGGTTGGCATCACAAACTTTATAAGCACAGTTTCTCACTATGTATGGTTAATTTTCTTCTACTCTCTGTGATTTCTATGTTCTGATTGTTCAGTTTGTTTGTATTTTAAATAATTTTATCTCGCTTGCTCAATGTTTACACTTTTGCGGGCGTGCAGGGATTGTGTAATATAGGTATCATTCTATGCGTGCTTTAAGTTAAAAATTAAAGACTTCGATTTTTTACTGTTACTTGACTGTTTACCCTACTCTGTCTAGAACATCAGGTTATCATTCACTAGTTGAGTGATGGTCTGAGTTCGATCTCTGTGACTCGAGGGCCCACATTATTTTCGGCAAATCCCCATTTTTAACCTGTTGTACACATTGTGTTATGGTCCAAACTCGTTTCCTATTCTTTTTACCTAAGATTTATTACTATTTTTGATGCCATTAAAAGTTGTTTACGACTTTTGTTTCCAGACTGACCTACGATTGACAGGCATAAAATATGTTTGTTTGTGGTTCATAGGAGTAGCCCCACCTTTAGTTTCACTTCAATGGTACCTCGTTAAAGTGTTTCTTTACAAGAAACGAGTACGCAATGGTTACCGCGATGATCAAGTATTACATTGGCCGCGTTGGATGTTATCTAAGCCAGGATCTGATACGATAACGTTCGCGCTAAGATGTCCCCACGTCTTTCAAACTGGGTACGTGAAATACGTTTGTTTGTTTGAGGTTCACACGAGTTGCACTGCTGGTTTCACCTCGTTAAAGTGTTACCTTTTAAGTAAAATGCGTATGCAGTTTGAAAGACGCAGCCAATGAAATACTTGAATATCGCGGTGCGATAATCGTACGTGGTAACTCACAGTCAAGGTAAATGAAATACTTTGCTTTGTGCACCATTGAAGTGTCCCTATTAGTTTTACAGGTTTTTTACCCCATTATAGAGTTTCCTTTTCGATAAAAATGCGTATGCAACGATTACCCTATAACTCAAGTATAACATTGAATGTGTTAGATGTCATCAAGTCGGCAGTTGTTATGCTTATCCTACATGCTAGCCCCACTAAAAAGCCTACGAATTTTTCAGTTGGAGGTACACGAAATGCGTGTCTTTGTGCTCCATTGAAGGTTCCCTATTAGTTTCACAGGTTTTTTTACCTCTTTGAATGGTTTGTTTCAGACAACTGAGTAGTCAAAAACTTCATAGTGACACAAGTTAAAGGCATTATTATTATAAATCTTGAACAGTCATTCCTACACTTAAGTTTTAAATATATTTGACCCTTTAATTTTCCAATTCACCTTCAGACACTCAAATTCAATAACAGTGTGTGAACTACAGTCAATCAACTCACACATATTAATATTAATTTTGATGAACCGAATTTGTACTGATTCTGCATCCATACGTATACTGAATTTTCAGCCAAAATTTCATTCATTAAGTCACAGTGTTCTAAAAATTAAAGTTTTGCTCGGGTGGTTGGCTGGTTAGTTGGTTGGTTGGCTTGTTATCTAAAGATAGAAAACATTACCAGCATTTCCCTAATTACCAAGCACTGTTAAGCATTTATCTTATGGTTTTGCACGGTTGTAATAGGGCAACCAAGTGTGAATCTACTTAAGACGGGATGGTAGCACTCACTTAGCTACAATCTGTCTAATCTGTACACGTTATGATGCAGCCATGTGTGTGTGTATCTGGTGTGTGTATGTGTGTGTGCATGACAACCTAAATATTTTGTATGGCAGCCTGGTGTCGTTCGTGAACTAACATTCTCCAAAGTCAAACGATTCAACATTTTACACGACAGCGTAATTAAGGTTTTAACATCCACTATGTCAATGTCACAATTCAAAAACATGATTTCCTTTGCAACACCAAACACTAGTGTATGGACAGTAAGAAATGCGACAGGTATTCATTTTATGGTACATATCAAATTAAGTTCGATTTAAAAATATAAACAAAAAAGATACCTTTCACTGGTAAGCAAGATACTAGCTTCTATAGTCTGCATCTTCAATACAAACTATTCTTAGGACAGCCATCTCATGCACTTTTTGCACAAACTCAGGTTTCATACTTTCAAATTTGAAGGCAATTGTTCAGATATAGTGAAGGTTTGAAATGTAATACAGAAAAACCATTTCAAATTTATCTTACTTTTATACTGTAAACTCATTACCCCAGCAATTCAAATCTGACCTTGGTACCACATGTATTTGTTCGTTTAAGAGTTTCAGTAGTGTAAAAGTTGCAAATTCAATCACTCAACCAAACACCAATCAAACACTAAGGCAGAATTCAGTTAACAGGCTTTATCAAAGCCCGTTAACTGTCTGCCATGTTTCCATCATTGGAAGGAAACCTGTTCGTAGGTCTCCCTGTAGCATGACCCCTGACCGTCGACTAGCTCACATGGATAGTGGAGTCAATGTTCATTTGGGCTGGTCAACCTCGAAACAGCACATTGCACACGTTATTTTATCCAATGAAACGAACTGAAACCTGACTCAGTAGCACCATCGGTAATTTTGATAATTACGCCTGTGGTTAATTAAGTGCAGCATTTATTACCTTCTGTGTAGAATTGGTGTGTTGGTAAATAGGAGGTGTCGCTTATTTGGTGTGTGGTCTTTGTTCAGCCTTTTTTGGTAAGTTATTGTTGGTTGGTGTTATTGTTAGTGTTCCGAAACAATTTGGCTTCGAGTCAGTGTGTGACTGACTGCCTCGTTGTATTTTATGCTGTCTTTTTTTACGACACATAGGATTTTACTTGTAAATCACTTCCATTTATCCTGACACAAGACAAATTTAGCAACTTGAAATTACGTTGAGGAGGAAAATTTTATTCACAGATCTACACATCAGCAAGAATTTCCATTTACGAAATTAAATCTCCACCATTTTTTGCATACGTGAAAATACGCAAAGACAAGAAATTGCATTGGCGGATTTACATGTCGGCAAGAATTTGCTTTCACGGAAATTACATCTCCGATCGTTTTTGTGGTCGCGAAATTAAACACGACAAAGTTACTAACACAACAAAGTTACTTATACCATGACAAAGTTACTATCGCTGCGTGAGTTATTGAATATTATAATTCTTTTTTATTAACGTCGTGAAATGTTACACCGTGTGTCAAATGATAGTATCTTAACCCTTAGAAATAATTTATGGATGCTGAGTTCTATCCTCACAGTTGATAAATAATGACTTGGACGAAGACGTGATTATTGCAAGTACTTTGATTTGTTTATGAAAGTGACATCTGCTGAATTTGTTTGTTTTTTGGTGTTTGGTTGAGTGATTGAATATGCAACTTTTACACTATTGAAACTCTTAAACGAACAAATACATATGGTAACAACGTCTGATTTGAATTGCTGGTAATGAGTTTAGAGAATACAAGTTAGATAAATTTGGGATGTTTTTTCTGTATTACATTTCAAACCTTCACTACGTCTGAACAATTGCCTCCGTATTTGAAAGTATGAAACCTGAGTTTGTGTGAAAAGTGCATGAGATGGCTGCCCTAAGAATAGCTTGTACTGAAGATGCAGACCATAGAAGCTAGTATTTTGCTCACCAGTTAAAAATACCTTTTTTTGTTTATATTTTTAAATCGAACTTAATTGTGATATGTACCATAAAATGAATGCCTGTTGCATTTCTTACTGTCCATATACTAGTGTTTGGTGTTGTGAACAAAATCATGTTTTTCAACTGTGACATTGACATAGTGGATACTGAAACCTTAACTACGCTGTTGTGTAAACTATTGAGACGTTTTACTTTGGAGAACGACACTGGGTTGCCAAACAAAATATTAACTTTGTCACACAACCACCCCCCACGCACATGACTGCATCATAACATAGACGGGTTAAAGAGATTGTAGCTAAATGAGTTCTACCATCCCGCCATCAATAGATTCAAACTTGGTTGCAGAATTACAACTATGCAAAACCATAACAGTAATGTGTGACAATGTTTAATCAGGGAAATGCATGTAATGTTTTCAATCTTTAGATAACAAGCCAATCAATCAACCAACCAACCAACCAACCAACCAACCAACTAACCAACCAGCCAACCAACCAAACGAAACTTTAATTTTTAGAACACTGTATATGTATGCATGCTGAATCAGTACAAATTTGGATCATCAAAATTAATATTAGTACATTTAAGTTGATTGATTGTAGTTCACACACCGTTATTGAATTTGAGTGTCTGAAGGTGAATTGGAGAGTGAAAGGCTCAAACATATTTAAAACTTTAGTGCTGGAATGAATGTTCAAGATAAGATTTATAATAATAATGTCGTTAACTTGTGTCACTTTTGACTACTCAGTTTTCTGGAACAAACCATTCAAAGAGGTAAAAAAAAACCTGTGAAACTAATAGGGAAACATCAATGGACCACAAAGCAATGCTTTTCATGTACCTGCGACTGAAAAACTCGTAGGCTTTTTAGTGGGTCTAGCACATACGATAAGCATAACAACTGTCGACTTGATGACATTCAACACAGCCAATGTTATACTTTAGTTACAGGGGTAACCGATGCGTACCCATTTTACCTAAAACATAAGACTTTAATGAGGTAAAAAAAAAAACTATGAAACTAATAAGGAAAACTCAATGGTGCACAAAGCAATTTATTTCTTGTACGCTGACTGAAAAACGCATAGACTTTTCAGTTTGGGTTAGCACGTACAATTAGCGTAAGAGCTGTCAACTTGATGACATCTAACACGGCCAATGTCATACATGAGTTACAGGAATAACTATGCCGTACGCATTTTATCTAAAAAGCAACACTTTAATGAGGTGAAACCAGCAGTGCAACTCGTGTGAACCTCAAACAAACTTATTTCACGTACCCAATTTGAAAGACGCAGAGACTTTTTAGCGCGAACATTTATCATATCAGATGCTGGCTTAGATGACATCCAACACAGCTAATGTAATACTTGAACATCGCGGTAACCATTGCGTACTCATTTCTTGAAAAGAAACACTTTAACGAGGTACCAATGCAGTGAAACTAAAGGTGGGGCTACTCGTATGAACCACAAACTAACGTATTTCATGCCTGTCAATCGTAGGGCAGTCTGGAAACAAAAGTCGTAAACAACTTTTAATGATAGCAAAAATAGTATAAAAACTCAGGCAAAAAGCAAAAATAAACAAGTTATGACCTTAACACTATTTGTATAACAGTTTAAAAACGGGGATTGGCCGAAAAAAATGTGCACCCTAGAGAATTGAACTCAGTTCATCACCCAACCAGTCAATGATAACCTGATGTTCTACCCACTGGACCGTGTAGCAAGGCACACAGTCAAGTAACAGTAAAAAATAGAAGTCAATTGATACCTATATTACACAACCTCGCACACCCTTAAAAGAGTAAACATTGAGCGAGTGAGATAAAATTATTTAAAATGGAAACAAACTGAACAATCAGAGCACAGAAATCACAGAGAGTACAAGAAAATAATCATACGTAGTGAGAAACTGTGTTTATAAAGTTTGCAATGCCAACCCACTAATTCAACAGCACGGGATTATCAGTAGTCAACTGAAACAATGTAACAACAAATTTAACAAGAGGCAGAGTTTAATTCACCGAATAACCCATAAAGCTAATGAGGAAACATATTTCACATACCCTAATTGGAAGACACGACTATGTTTTAGCTCGGATTACCCTTACATTAGGAAAATGCAGTAACCCTATGGAAGAGACGATGGTTTTTAGCTTAGATTAGTGTGAACATCGAACACAGTGGTTGCCGCTGTTGTTTACAGTGCGGATATCATAGGATTTGTATGGCCAGTATGATAAGAATTACGTACACTTTTGTAAATAGGAAATGCTTTAATTAAGTGAAAAATCCATGCGACGAATGGGGGCAACACCAATGCATCACAAACAAACGTATATCACATACCCTGAGCTAGAAAACGCGAGGAATTTTAGCACGGATTAGATTGAACACTGATTGTAGTGGCTAGCGACGCTGTCCTCCTCCTCGTGAACATGCTAAGCCTAGCATGATCTGCGTGATAACAAGTATGTATGCTTTTGTTAATACGACAGACTTTAATTAGGTTAAAAACACCGCGAAAGTAATGTGAAAACGCCAATGCAGCACAAACAAACGTATTTCAAATACCCAGGGTTGTCAGATACGTAGATTTTTAGCTTGGATTAGCATGAGCACCAAACGAGGTGATTAACTTCGTTGTACTCGTTGCACACGCTCGTTAGGCTTTGTGCAATCACCTCGAAATCAACTGCGTGCGAATTTGTTTAATTAAGATAAAAAAACAGGACCCGAAATCAACTGCTAAGCAGGAGGGACTTTAATTAGGATAAAAAACAAAAAGAAAACGATGAAACAGCTGGGTAACCCTAGCAGAGTACAGAAATACATATCACATATACCTTTGACTGCAAGACATTTCATCAGGCTGTGTGATCTAGCTATATTTATAAGCATGTATATGTGAATTCAGTCACCTGTCAAACACTGCATCAGGTGGGAGCAAACAAACACCAACTCAAATGAGACAATGCAATGAAATTTTTAAAAATTAATTGAAAATTTAAAAACAAACTGAGCGCCTTGAGACAGAAGTAGTAAATTGGAAGAGAGTGTAAAGCAAAAACGGGAAAAATTGGCTGTGGTAGAAACAAAAAGATAAGTAGTAATTAGGTAAAAACAAAATTGGATGCCTGCTTGTAATAGTTATAATTAGTAATTAGCACATCCTACATTTGTAGGTATATAGAGCAGGACTCGAGTAGGTTATATTGTGAGATAAAATCAGAAGAGCCCCTTTTGCAGTGAAGCCCTAACACCAGTGCAACTAAGAATATGAAATTAGTTTTATAATCATCAGCCTCAAGGAATCAGAACATGGCCGCAATCACGTATTAAGCAAGAAGATGACAGCAGTCAGATGAGTGACCACACCCAAAACAAGGACCACCACCAAAAAATTAATGATCGACAGTCAAAAAATGAACCACACACAAAACAATGACCAAAATCCAAAAATAAACCACACCCCAAAACAAGTACCAACACCACGAAAAACAAAGACGACATCAGAAATGGCAACACCCGAAAGTTAGAAAAATAGCAGGTAAAAAATTAAGAGTAAAAATTTAAATGAAAAATAAAATTTTAAAATAATCAAATCAGCTGTGACATCATGGAAAAACTCATCATTGACCAGAAAATGACCATCTGTGACCTCTGTATGGTGTTGGAGGGGGTGTTCATTCACGTGACATGAATACTGCATGCTGATTGGCTGGTTATGACCACGCACACCTCATTAATATTCACCCGAATCGAGTCTTCTTCCACTGATTAGTATTCGCATGTGAGCACTGTTAAGATCTTGAATGCGTAACACGGAAACTACAATTTAGAGTACGATTAGTGGTATGCACAGTCTTATGTACCCTATTACTCCCCGAAATTTCATTATTCTAGGCGTTCTGGAACCGGAGTTATTAACATGTTGATCTTGGTGGCGGCATTTTTATTTCTAACCATATCTCAGTTATCGTTCAAATTCGGAAACATGTTTATATGAACTTTTTTGCTTATAATCACCCATACTGCCTCCCCTAAAAGTTTGTACCAGGAATTTAGAGACACCCTGTATAAATATATATTTATTCACTTTGAATTTTTTCAATCTCTTTATTGTTAGGAAATTATTTCTTTAATTATTTAGGAATTGTGCTAATAACTCTATTTAATTTAAATTTAATTAAAATATTTTTAATCGAAATATTCGCGAGTTATTAAAATGCACAAATTTCTTACAACGAAGAGGTTGTTTGAGGCTATTTGAAGAAATGTAAAAAGAAAGACTGCTTTGAGAATAGAATTATGTTTGCTCTTACCGCCAGGTAGTGATGGCGTTAATGAGAGGCATCGTTTTCTCTTATGGGAAAATGTGAATTGTATGGTCTTCCTTTCTTATCGTCTTTGGTATACAACTCTGGAGGGTTTTACGTTTGGGGCTTTAATTCACGCTTCCACCTTAGGGTTATTGTTGAAGTAATTAATTTGCGTATCTGATTGTGATTTCCGGATCGCAACAGGGAGTTAGTTTTTTCCAGATAAATTTAAAATGATTCGATTTGTGAGGATCGGCTCATTATTTTCCTTAGGCGTGACTTGTCGCCAAGCGATATTGAATGATAATACCGATTGGAACATGGAGTTAGCGTTACAGAACTGGTTAATTAGCACTCGCTTATATCAATGCTTCCGTACTACACTGGTGAAATATCAATCGCTCCAAGGGATCGCCATGAAGTTGGGCGTTTTTAGGAAGCTGCCTTAAAGCCGGTTTCCATTTAGCGTCGGTTCAGCGTCTCGTCATGTGCGATGTTCTTTTTGCATTGGCGTCCATTTTTGCAATCATCGCTAGTAAGACGCACCCAGATTAGCACGCGAGCGCGGCCGTTTTCCTTTAAGAAACATTCAACAATTATCGTGACTCTGGTCTCATCTGAATAGTCTAGTCACTGCAAACAATTGTCGCTCTCTCAAGGTGATGGAAAAAGAGGATATCAATCACTCCGATCACGTTCACGCTTTGAATTTATTACTATGTCATTTTTACTTAATAAATAAATGATTCACGAAATTTTTATAACGTGTTTATTAATAAATTCACGACGGAAGAGTCGCGAGAACCCGTGTCGGCGAACAGCAGCTACGGCAGCCATGATTCTCTATCTGAATTGCGAAGACAACTACCCAGAATCCATAGCGAAGTAGACTGCACCTGATTGGCTAGATCAAAAAGTGGCCTGAAAAAGATGCCTAAAAATCTAGCCATGCCAGATCTTGAAAAGACACGTGACTGACGTCAGACCAACGACAAACAGATGCAGACGCAGACGCTTAAAAGACGCTAAATGGAAAACGAATGCGTTTTATAAAAATTCCAAAAAAAGACGCAGACGCCTAACAAACACCAAACCGATGCTAAATGGAAACCGGCCTTTATCAGTAGTTTATAGATGCCATATAAACTCAATTTCGTAATCTGCGTGAAGTAGTTTGGGAACAAGAACCTACAGGTGGGGGTGGTATATTACCGCCCAGAACGACAACTTTGGAAACAATAGACATAAACGCTTTTGTTCCTCAAGGCATGAAAAGGCATGTTTCCCTATTAAAGACTGAGTTGACGTTCGGGATGTTGAACAGCAATCGGCTGCCTGAATACCTTTCCTTAGAAAGACAAGATAGACTACATCGTTATTTAGGAGAACTAGACATGTCCGAGTTCATCCAGGAGAGGGGTCGTTCAAGAAATATGTCACGCTGTTTTCGGCATTTTCAATCCCCCTGCCACCATGTCACACTGTGTCACATTTTCCATACCCCCTCCCCCTTTAAAAACGTCACACTATTTAAGTTAGCCCCCCCTTCCTGCAAACAAATAACCCTTCGTTGCTTCCAAACACAAAAAACTTGTCTGATGTAAGATTCTATTTTTGCTTATGTGTAAATCAACTAAAATTTGTAAAGTCTTATGGACTTAGATCAGAGACAAATGAAAGATAGAGACTAGCAGTGCCTTATTCATTTCGCTGAGCGGTACTGATGCCACCGGAAGTGCAGCATTCGCCATGTTGCTATTGGCAAAAACATAAGGCGACGTATATTCTCAATGTAATTTCAGCTGTTTTTGTAGGTGATTTCTGGAGGTATTAGTAAGCATAACCTGTTATGTGATTTTTTTAAAGAAGAGATTATAATTAACACATCTCGTACAAATCAACAATAATTTGGATTATAATTGGTGAACTGTATATTTTATTTTATTTACTTTCAAATTATAATTTATAAAAGAGAATTTTCCTAGTTAATTATATAATCTCTTCCACCTTTTCCATGTAAACTATTTTTTTAAATTTATGTTTCATAATAACTTTATATCACCAAATAACTTTTTATCAGATAGACCAAATTGGATGTTTATTTTTTTTTTGTTTAATAGAGCAAGTTTTTCTGGTGGTCCCCCAGTAAATTCATCCAGATATCTTTGGTAGATATTAGAAAAAATATTTGCGATTGACTCACATCGGTGCCAGTGGCTCAGTGGTTGCGTATCGCCTCTGATGCCTGAGGACGCGGTTTCGATTCCAGCCGAGAACGACGAAGATTTTTTCAGGGGGAAAATCATGAGATCACGCACTTCTTTCGGAAGGAAAGTAAAGCTGTTGGTCCCATGTAGTCGTTTGCCGGCTGCATGTTAAAGGACCCTTGCGAGGCAAAATTTTCGGCCCCTATAAAGCTGTCCAGAAATGACCATAGTAGTTGAAAAGGACGTTAAAACCAAACAAGCCAAACCAAACCGATTGATTCACATGCATTGCCTTGGGCGATCAGCTGTTTCTTGCCAGTCCCAATATGGCAGTGCGAAGGTTCCACTAGAGGGAAGGTCACTGCCAGTCTCTTTTTTTCATTTGTCTCTGACGTATATAATGAAATTTCAGGATTTTGTTTAGGTGGTAAAAATTACGACTTTTGAAATTTGAAAATTTCACTATCCGAAAAAATCTTGCAAACATTCTAAGAGGCAGCTTTAATCGTAGAAGTACAATTATTAATTTATTAAGAGAAATTGAGCCTCGGCAACGCGATCCTCACATGAACTTTAACATGTTAACAATTTATTCATTGTTGCCTCCTCACTAATAATCGATTGTTACATGACATGGCATTATCCTGGTATTCTTTAAGGTCTCTTTTAGAGCACGTGCAATCGACTTGAAGGGGTCCACGAAAAAGCCTGAAAAGATGATATAACCGAAATTAAACCTTGATGATGATATTGTCTAAAATAGAATTTGAAAAAGTTAATCCGTTTTTAAGTTAATCTTGCAAACGGTTGACGGGTAAACATATAGCACAAATATACATTCATATATGTAGCTTTTAGCTAAAGCCCCTAATGGACTTCGCAAGATAAGATGTCACTTCCTTAGTGATTCGTTATCTTAGTCCCACACAGCCGTTGCTAGGAATAGTTTAAACCATTTTCTCCTTCTGAATTTATTTTGGGTCGTCATAAGAAAACGTGGCAATAAAATATACTTTTATTGCAAACATTCTGATCACTTTTGTAGCCAAAGTATTGTCAGAATCAGCATATGTAATACTAAGCAACGACATATGTGGACATGCGCGTTGCCAAAGGGTGGAGCTAACTGCCACGTCACTCGTGCGAAGTCGAGGCCAACGAGAGACAAACCAGGCTACTCAAAAGTCACATAATCATGGGGGTCCGGACAACAATCCATCTTTCATTGTTTCGAACTAACGAAAAATTACTGATTCTAAAAATCCAAGATAGAGACAATGAAGAATGAATTGTTGGCCGGCCCCCGATGATCATGTGAATTTTGAGTGCCCTGGCCTGTCCACCGTTGGCGTCGTGCGAAGTCCATAAGAAAGTATTATTATCCTGTCCATTGTTAGTATTGGCGGTTGCAAACAATTTTAAGACAGTCATTGGTTTGACTGTTACGTATAATAATTAAAATAAACATTATTGTGAAATATATTTAAAGAAGGTTGTTTGTTTGTTTGTGGATTTGTGGGTTTGTTTTTTTGTTTCTTATGCAAATCTACAGTTTTATTCCGATCTTGATGAAATTATTCATACTTGACTTTCAAAACATGAGGAAGGTCACTGTCTACCTCAGACTTCAGAAAAATAATAATTATCGATCAAAAATCGATATTCATGGTTATGGAAGGACATATTAATTAGAAATATCTCATGACCAACAATGCAAGGCAAAGTTTGTGCAACAATAGGCCCGTCGTGTTCGCATCAACAATGGTCTGAATGCGCAATTCACCAATAACAATGAGCACAAAATTATTAAAAGAATTATAACAATGAACATAAAATGATGATGCAATGACAGAATATTCGTTTCCAAAATTATTAATAATGAACAGAAAATGGATATAATGTTTTTTAATGGTTTTTT
>JAHWFO010098673.1:345852-363003 GCA_023313115.1 Rhysida immarginata | reverse complement strand
TATCAACAATGGTATCAGCACGCAATTCACAAACACACTGCATGAACCAACAATATATATCTCATGACTAACAATGAAAAGAAAAGTTTGTGCAAGTATAATTATCCCGGGCAACGCCGGGTACCTCTTCTAGTCATCTATAAAAACAGATGAAATTACATTCAGAATATACGTCGCCTTAGGTTTTTGCCAATAGCAACATGACGAATGCTGCACTTCCGGTGGCACCGCTAGCGCTCAGCGAAATGAATAAAGCACTGCTAGTTTGTTTCTTTCATTTGTCTCTGAGATAAGTCCATGAAACTTTACAAATTTTAGTTGATTTACACATAAACAGCAATAAAATCTTACTTCAAACAGGTTTTTTTGTGTTTGGAAGCAACCAAAGGTTATTTGTTTGTAGGAAGGAGTGGGGTAACTTATATGGTGTGACGTCTTTAAAGGGGGAGGGGGTATGGAAAATGTGACACAATTTGAGATGGTGGCGTGGGGGTTGAAAATGCCGAAAACAGCGTGACATATTTCTTGAACGACCCCTCTCCAGGCTGAAATCGGACGTGTCTAGTTACATTAAATAACGTTGTAGTCTATCTTGTCTTTCTAAGGAAAGGTATTCGGACAGCCGATCGTATTTCCAACATCCCGGACGTCAACTCGGACTTTAATATGGAATTATGCCTTTTCATGCTTGAGGGACCAAAGTGTTTATTTCCATCGTTTCTGAAGTCATTGTTCTGGACGGTAATATACTACCCTCACCTTTACGTTCTTGTTCCCAACCTGCTTCACGCAGATACGCAATTATGTTTCTATGGCGTCTATCAACTACTGATAAGGCAGCCTGTTAAAAAAGCCCAACTTCATGGTGTTCCCTTGGAGCGATTGATATTTCACCAGTGCACTACGGAAGCATTGATGTAAGCAAGTGCTAATTAACCGGTCCTGTACCGCTAACTCCATCACTGCGTTTACATGCACACTTTCGAAAGAGCAGTTTCAAGTCAATTCTGCAAAAAGTGGCATGTAAACAGGCCTAAACACCCCAATCCGGATCGAGTTCAATCCAGTCGAAAGAGGTGGTTTGAAACCAGGGAGACATGCCTCAGGAAAGAGGTCAATCCACTAATGTGCATGTAAACACCCCGATCCGGATTGAGTTTAAATTTGCTGTTTGGTTAAAAGAAAAAATATAGAAAATTTTAGCAAAAATAAGTTATTGGTTGATTTACACCTCAACACAATAAATATCTATAAATGAATAAATTTTCAAATGCACTGCATGTTTAGGTTTTTTTTTTGTAAACTTTTTTTTTTATCAAAATATCATTTTTCCAAATCAAAATTTTTCAAATTTTCTATCAAGTTGGGCTTTTATATATATTTTATCAAAATGTAATTTAATAATTTTTTATCAAATTATAATTATCAAATTAACTTTTATATTTAAATCAAAAATTTCAATTTAACAATTTGTATTTTATTATATTATAATTTGATAATTATTTATAATTATTATAATTGTAATTTGATAATTTTTATAATTTATTAAAATTAAGATAAAATATTAAACTGAAGTTTTTGAAATAAATCTAAAAATTAATTTGATAAAAATCTATTAAAATTATGTTTTGATAAGAATGTATAAAATTATATTTTGATAAAATTAAGTATAAAAAACTTAAACATGCAAATGCATTTTAAAAGTTATTATTTTGAGGTGTAAATAAACCAAAAACTTGATCTAGTTAACATTAAATAACCTCAACCTTATTATTTATATATAGAAAATTTTAATTGAAAACAAAATTTAAAGGAAAATTCAATAATTACAAAATTTATTGATTGTCAATTATATCTAGTCGATAATAATGAGGAAAAATTTTTAAAAATTGTATTTCACCCGTATTTTAGAGGAAGCGTAATTCACGTTATAAGGCTAACTGAGCCAACGATGGGAGATTCTGTAGCAGACGAGTACTTTCCTAATCTTGAGCTTTACCCACAGGGCATCTTATTGGACTCGATCAGGATCGAGTTAGATGCATGTAAATGGAAGGCACTTTTGGATTAGCTCAGGTCGACCCGGATCGAAATTTGCATGTAAACGCAGTGTATGATCCAATCGGTACAATCATTCAATATCGCTTGGCGACGAGTAACGCCTAAGGAAAATAACGAGCCGATCCTCACAAATCGAATCGTATTAAATTTACTTGGAAAAAAACTATCTTCCTGTTGCGATCCTGAAATAACAACTGGATATGAAAATTAATTACTTCAATAATACCCCTAAGGCGCAAGCGTGACTAGCACTACGTTTACATGCACGTTTCGATCCGGATCGACTTGAGTTAATCCAAAATTGCCTCGCGTTTACATGCATCTAACTCGATCCGGATCGAGTCCGATAAGATGCCCTGTGGGTAAAGCTCTAAATTAGGAAAGTACGCCAGACTTGTCATCTGCTACAGAATCCGCCATTGTTGGCTCAGTCGGCCTTATCACTTGAATTATGCTTCCTCTAAAATACGGCTGAAATGCATTTTTTTTTAAATTTTCTCATTATTATCGTCTGGAAATATAATTGAGGATCAATAAATTTTGTAATTACTGATTTTTTCTTTAAATTTTGTTTTCAATTAAAATTTTCTATATATAAATAATAAGATTGAGGTTATTTATAATGTTAACTATAATGTTATTTATACAGTATATCAAGTTTTTGATTTATTTACCTCAATATAATAATCCTTAATAACTTTTAAAATGCCTTTGCATGTTTAAGTTTTTTGTACCTATTTTTATCAAAACATAATTTTTATAGATTTTATCAAATTAATTTTTAAATTCATATCAAAAACTTCAATTTACCAGTTTATTTCAATTGTATTAAATAATAAAGATTATAAAATTACAACTTTAAGAATTATAAATAACTATCAAATTATAATTTAATAAAATAGGAATTGTTAAATTGAAATTTTTGATATAAATATAATATTGAATTTGATAATTATAATTTAATAAAAATTTATTAAATTACATTTTGATAAAAAAATAAATATAAAACTCTAATTTGATAGACAATTTGATAATTTTTAATTAGGAAAAATGACATTTTGATAAAAAATTTGACAAAATAAAATTTAAACATGCAATATATTTTAAAATATATTCATTTATTTATTTATAGATATTTATTGTGTTGAGGTATAAATATTGTGTTTACATATTTATTTATTGTGTTTATTTATTTAAATCAACCAAGAACTTATTTTAGCTAAAATTTTCTATAATTTTTCTTTCAACCAAACAGCAAATTTAAACTCGATCCGGATCGGGGTGTTGAAGCCTTTTTGCATGCCATTTTTTGCAGGATTGACTTGAAACTGGTCTTTCGATCCGGATAGAAAGTGCGCATTTAAACGCAGTGTTGAAGCCTCAAAAATTCCACAAATGTAAAACCCTCCAGAGTTGTATACCAAAGGCGATAAGTAAGAAAGACCGGACAATTCACGTTTTCCCATCTAGAGAAAACGAAGCCTCTCATTAGCGCCATTACTAGCTGGCGGTAGGAGCAAACACAATTCTACTCTCAAGCAGCCTTTCTATTTACATTTCTTCAAATAGCCTCAAACAACCTGCTCGTTGTAAGATATTTTTTCATTTTATTAACTCGTGATTATTACGATTAAAAATTATTTTATTTAAATTTAAATTAGTTAACGCCTCTTAATTCACAAATAGAGTTATTAGCACAATTCCTAAATAATTAAAGAAATAATTTCCTAACAATAAAAAAATTTAAAGAATTCTAAGTGAATAAATATATATTTATACAGGGTGTCTCAAAATTCCTGGTACAAACTTTTAGGGGAGGTAGTATTGGTGATTATAAGCAAAAAAGTTAATATGAACATGGGTCCGAATTTGAACGATAACTGAGATATGACCAAAATAAAAATTCCGCCACCAAGATCAACATGTTAATAATTCAGGTTCCACAACGCCTAGAATAATGAAAACTGGGTTAGTAATAGGGTACATAGAACTGTGTTTACCGTTACAACTTGATCTTATTCCAATGAGTAGTTTCCGAGTTACGCATTCAAAATCGTAATAGTGCTCACAAGCGTGTACTAATCAGCAGAAGAAGACTCAATTCGGGCGAATATTAATGAGGTGGGCGTGGCCGTAACCAGCCAATCAGCCTGCAGTATTCGTCTCAAGTGACCGCACACACCCTCCAATTCCGTACAGAGTTCACAAGCGGCCATTTTCTGGTCACGTGATGAGTTTTTCTGTGACGTCAGAGCTGATTTGAATATTTTTAAATTTTATTTTTCATTTTAATTTTTTCTCTTAATTTTTTACCTGCCATTTTTCTAATTTTCGCGTGTCGCCATTTTGAATGTGGTCGTTTTTTTTGATGTTGGTGGTCCTTGCTTTGGGGTGTGGTTCATTTTTAGGCTGTTGGTCCTTAATTTTTTGGTGGTGGTATTTGTTTTTGGGTGTGTTCACTCATCTCACTGCTGTCATCTTCTTGTTTAATCACGTGATTGCGGCCATGTTCTGATTGCTTGAGGCTGATGATAATAAAAATAATTTTATATTCTTAGTTATGCACTGGTGTTGGGGCTTCACGGCAAAAGAGCTTTTGTGATTTTATCTCACAATATAACCTACTAGGGTGCTGCTATACAGGGTGTTTCATAATTGGTGTCCCGTCTTTAGGTAAAAATAAAGGCTCAAGGGGAACAGATTGGAGGGAAATGAATATTGATTATTTGGTTTTAATGTCTCCTAGTTTAGAATAAAAATATTTCGCGTCCCGGGGGGGTGAAGGGGTAAATTTTGAAAAATTTAATTTTGTAGGGGTAGGGGTTAAACCCCATGTGTTATTTAGAAAGTTGTAGAGCATCATGTAAAATGTGGGTTTAGCAAAAAATTTGGTGATAAAATCTCATCCCCTGCCCTTTATTGAGTGAGTAAAGTGAAAGATATGGCTAGCTAATGTAGACAAAAACAGAAACTTATTGACTCTCATCTTCTGTGAACCTTTCCCATGGCGTGCAGATGTTGGACCATACTCGATTGTGATGTCACGATGTCCGCCGCTAGTTCACGGGTGTTGCTGCATGGGTTGGCTTCAACTTGTTGCCGTAGGGCTGCGTCATCCACTTCTTTGTGTCTTCCGCTCTTTGGCACATCTACCAGGCATATGTCTCCGCACGAGAAGCGGGAGAATTATAGTCGTGCCATCCGTTCACTGGTCCACCCTGACCTTCTACCGTGCAAATTTCGGCGGCTGCTGCTCACGCACTGGTCCCCTTTTTCCAATACTGACGAAAGAGCCCGTGTATTGCCAATTTTTCTGCCATATTTTTACACTGGCTGACGCAGGTGCCACAATGTCTATGGCATTCAAATTCGTACTGACGTTTCTTCCCACTTTTTTTTCTTAAAAAACTGCGATATACCCTTGTGCAGAATCCGTCAAACTCTAACCCCCCCCCCCCTCCGGAGTCGGCCACTACTTCTGACTCAACCTGTGTATATCGCCACTCTAAATATACTTATCGTGAAGGGGACATTCTGAAGTTTTATTTCATTGTCAAGAGATGTTGCTAAGTGCATGAATTCGATAAAATTAGTTCGGTGACATATATGGAATCAACCCTCGAAAAAGACATAATATCTTACATTGGTTTCGTCAGTTCACTGAGAAAGAGTGCCATTGCAAAAGCAAAAATCCTGGCAGGCCATGAGTGACAAAAATGAGTGTCTAAGACATTCCTCAAAGGTTCACTCGCAGTCCGAGGAACTCGAATCGCCGAGCCAACTGGGAACTCCAAATGCCTCTTCCGATTTCGTGGAAAGTATTCAGAGAGGAGTTGGTTATGAAACCTTACAGATTAAAGTTAGTGCAAGCTATGAATTGTACATCGTTAGGGCTTTTCGCGGCGTCACATTAAAATATTTGTGATCATGTCAATAACCAAAATAAATTTCAGATTATATCCTTCAAAAGATGCATTGATTAAATCTTTAAGTTTTAATGTTTGGTAAATATATCCAATCAAAATTGGTACCATTCTTTTGTGAACAGCTCGTATATCTCGCTTTTATAATTACAGTGCAAGGTTTATTTGGCCATAATCTGAAGAATTCGCATATTAAACAAAAACACCCTTTAAATACGAAGAGTGTCCGAAATGTAAGGTTACAAGAGCTAGTATTCTTTCAAAAAATGTTTATTTGAAAAAATGTACACTACCACTTATTTAAGTGATTTAAGGGTTATTTTTTTGAAGACATTGCTGCTATTATCTAAACACTTATCTAAGTACTAGTTTTTGTATCCTAAAGTCATGAAATTCTGGCATCTGCTACTAGAATTACATTTCAACCTCGTTCTGGAATCGTTGTCTAGCAAGATTTTTCTCAGGCTAAGAATCAAATGCAGAAGTTCATTAGAGACCACGGACGGCCTACCGCTCCTATGTTTGACATGGACATCGTTTCTCCCTCCAGAGAATTCACGACACCACTTCGTTACATGTTGTCGACTTGCAATGTTTTCAAAAATAAAACAAGTGCCTTGTTAATATCATCTGGGCGCTTACCTTGTGCTTGGAAAAAAGTATGGCTGAGTGCACTTCACATTTGTTGGGATTCTGAATCGGCACAGTCATTGTAAGCACCCATTTCTCGAACTAGACTCCATGTAGCATTGGTGAACAACTACGACAGGAAAGTGGAAGGCTAACAGTTAAACCCAGTATAGCCAACTTAAAAAATAAAATATTACTTGTTCCAGAAAGGGGTTGTAACCTTACTTTCCAGACACGGCTCTTACAGCAACATTACTAGGTCTGCACACACTTCTCTCCCTTTTTAATTTTCAAATAAATTTAAGATAAACCAACCAGCATGAATAGCAGCTAAGATAGAGCAGGGCTTTATGGCTATTTGCGCAACGATTTACAGGAGCAGTATGAATAAAGACAAAATTGACCAAGTATCTGGAGATCTGGGGCACAATCCTGCACAATCCAGCCTTGTTTTGTCCATTATCATTGTACAGAGCACATCATTTTCTCACAAATATTCACTTCTGATGGAAACTGATGTGGTGTAATTCTGTTACCCTTTCAGCAGAATAGGCAGTTGGTTCCACTCAGTTTAGTTGAACATAGAAAAGCCAGGTTGTTTGGTAAATTTTAGAATAACCAAATTCAGGATTTTTTTGTCAAATTTGACTAATTGTATAGGATGTAATTATTGAAAATGCAAAAAGTCAATATACGAGAACATGCTACCATAAATACAATGTATGGTTCTGCACTTGTTTTGCAATGAAATCCAGTGCAAACTAGTTAAAAACCTTTCCCGAACTATGTTAAAGCATCATGCAAAGGTTGACGCTCATCGGTTCGTAGTTGCAGAAATTTTCGAGAATATACACACATTGGCTTTTATTCATATACTAGCAGAGGTACCCGGCGTTGCCCGGGATAATTACACTTGTAGGTAAACAGAACAATCTCAAAAAATCAAATGAAAACTTCCAATCGGTTAAATAATAACTCAACAAATACAACACAGAGCAAAGGGACTATCCATTCTAGGAAAAATACGAAAAACAGGAATTCTAGGTGATATACCAGGACTTTCTCTGAACTCTTCTAGACTTGCGTTATCACTGCGGAGCATCACCATATACTTTAGACTCAAAGTGTTTCTTGCCCTTGACGTAGAAGATCTTATACCCTCTTGCTCTGTTCGAAACTCCCGTTGTTGAGATATTTCAAATGCCCGTATAGCTGTTTCTGTTTATGTTGCAGAGTTTCTCTGAACAATACTCGTTCTTTCTCTTTCCTTTCCAGACATACACATTTTTGCCAGTTATCTGGAAGTTTGATAGCGAGCTCAAGGGAGACAGGCGTGACTCCTTTGCTTCATCAATAAACGCTGCGTTATTAACGTTCTGATGCGCATTATTAATAATTCTTGGAAACGAACGTTTATTCATCGCATTAGCAGCTTCTCAGTTACTAAAATATACACATTCGTACAGAATATAGTCAAAATGTAGTTTTAGGAAATGTTTAGATCTGATGTGCTACCAGATAAGCTAGGTGATAACCCCTGTGTGGCTCGCACTTTTTTTAAATTAATTTTGCTAAATCTAAAACTAAACACATGTAAAAGCTTAGAATTAATATAGTAAAAATTCTTAATGAAATTTCGAAATAAACATTTTAATATCTAACAATGGATGGACCTCTCCAAGCATGCCACTGCTATTCTAAATAATTTCTTAGTCACGTAATCTTACTTTGATGTATACTTGATGTTCTTGTAATTGCTATCTTCTTTCGATGTCTTGAAGCAAAACTTGGCCATTCATCACTTTGTGTAGTCTTAGAGTCGCCGATTCTTGTTTTTTTATACTTACCATTTGCTCAATATAGCACGGAGCTAAAGGACTGCTTCCTCTGTCGTCTTTCCACTTTTCTCAATAGTCTGCTAACTCTCCATTATCTCTCTCCAGATAACTGATGAATTTTAAAGATTTTCAAAAAATTGTTAAGTACTAAGAACTCTGGTTTTCTATGAAAAGCCTGAATACCAGGAATTCCATGCACATTCACTTTATGTTCATTATCAATAATTCTTGGAAACGAACTTTCAGTCATTGCATCATCAGCATCTCAGTTTCCAAAATATTCACATTCACATATAATACAGTCAAAATGTATTTTTATGAAATGTTTGGATCAACCGCGCTACCAATTAAGCTAGGTGATAACCCTGTTGTGGCTCGGAGTTTTTCACTTTTTGAATAAATGAAATATTTAAAAAAAAAACATGAAAACGCTTAGAATTAATACAGTAAAAATTCTTAAGGAAAATTCGAATTTTTTTTTTTTAAAGGCTCGCAATAGATGGACCTCTCCAAAGATGCCAGTGGTAGTCTAAATAATTTCTTACGTTATCTTATTTTAGATGTACACTTGATGTTGGTGCAATTCTCATTCTTCTCTCGATGTCTTGAATCAAAACTTGGCCTTTCATCACTTTATGTTGTCTAGTGGTCGCCGATTCTTTTATTTACTTGCTTACCATTTGTTCAATACAAAGCGAAGCTAAAGGATTGTCTCTTCTCTCGTCTTTCCACTTTTTCTCAATAGTCTGCTAACTCTTTATTATCTCCAGTTAGTGATCATTTTTAAAGATTTTCAAGAAATTGTTAAGTACTAAGAATTCTCTTTTCTAAGTAAAGCCTGAATATCAGGAATTCTATGCAATATTACAAATTCAACTTTGCCTTCCATTATTGGTCATGAGGTATATACTATTGATCCTTGCATAGAGTTGGTGGATTGCGTGTGTATACCATTATTGATATGTATTGTTGCACAAACCTTGCCTTGCATTGTTTGTCATGAGATATTTTTCATTAATATGCCTCACCATAACCATAAATATCGATTTTTTTATCAATAATGATTATTTTTTCGAAATCTAAAGTAGACAGTGACCTTCCTCATGCTTTGAAAATCAAATATGCAAAATTTCATCAACATCGGAATAAAACTGTAGATTTGCATAAGAAACAAACAAACGCACAAACAAACAAACATCCTTCTTTATAAATATACTAGAAGAAGTACCCGGCGTTGCCCGGGATTATTACACTTGGGATGTAAACAGAACAATCTCAAAAATTAAAATAAATTTTGCAATATCTTAAAAATAAACACATGAAAATGCTTAGAATTAATACAGTAAAAATTCTTAATGAAAATTCGAAAAAAATCTTTTTAAAGGCTCAAAATGGATGGACTGCTCCAATAATTTCTTACTCAGATAATCTTACTTCAGATCTACACTTGATGTTGTTGCAATTTCCACTCTTCTCTCGCTGTGTTGAAGCAAAATTTGGCCTTTCATCACTTTGGGTAGTCTAGCGGTCGCCAATTCTTCTATTTACTTGCTTCCCATTTGCTCAATACAGCACGGAGCTAAAGGTTTGCTTTCTCTGTCGTCTTTCCACTCTTTCTCAATAGTCTGCTAACTCTTCATTATCTCCAGCTACTGATCATTTTTAAAGATTTTCAAGAAATTGTTAAGTACTAAGAACTCTCTTTTCTAAGAAAAACCTGAATAACAGGAATTCTATGCATTGTTACAAATTGAAACTTATCCATATTGCATTGTTATAATTCTTGGAAAGGACTGCTTTATCATTGCATCATCATTTTGAGCTCATTGTTATTGGTGAATTGCGTGTTGAAACCATTGTTGATACCTATTGTTGCACAAACTTTTATTTGCATTGTTGGTCATGAGATATATATTGTTGGTCCGTGCAGAGTGTTTGTGAATTGCGTGTTGATACCATTGTTGCAAAAACTTTGTCTTGCATTGTTGGTCATGCGATATTTCTCATTAATATGCCCTGCCATAACCATGAATATCGATTTTATATCAATAATTATTATTTTTTCGAAATCTGAAGTAGACAGTGACCTTCCTCATGCTTTGAAGGTCATGTATGCGAAATTTCATCAAGATCGGAATAAAACTGTAGATTTGTATAAAAAACGTACCCACAGACCCACAGACAAACATCCTTCTTTATATATATAGATAGATTAGCAAGCATAACCTGTTTTCTGATTTTTTTTAAAAAAAAGTTTATTGCATTAACCAATGATAACGTATACTTTTAATGACTTCAAATAGCTGATTCAATGCCTAAAGAATTTTTAAAAGACAAATATTTATAATTTTAAATTAGAAGAAAAGGAAGAAATAATTCTCAGTTCAATGAAATAATCAATTTCTTAATCCATATATTGTAATAAGTAATTAACTAATACTATAATTGCTTGTGAACTGAAGTATTGAATCTTTTTAAAAAACGTTTGAAAAATATGTATGAGAATGTGGTCCAGTTAGTTTTTAGAAGGAGAGATTATAATTGTTTCCAACAAATGAAAAATTACTGATTGTTAAAATCCAAGATAGAGACAATGAAGAATGAATTGTTGGCCGGCCCCCGATGATCATATGAATTTTGCGTGCCCTGGCTTGTCTCTCGTTGGCCTCGTACGAAGTCCATAAGAAAGCATTATTATACTGTCCATTGTTAGTATTGGCAGTTGCAAACAATTTGAAAACAGTCAATGTTTTGATTGTTACGTATAATAATTGAAATAAACATTATTGTGAAATTCAGAATGGTCAGAATTTTTATTGAAATAAAAAGCCACAGATAGCAAAGGCATTATTATTATTATTTTTTTTAATGTAGCGTCTCTTCATTGATAACATTGTTTTGACATTTGAGAATCCATGTAATAAGAACGTAAAATCATACAAGTTTTATCACTATAATATAATTAATCAGATGGAACAGATACCTAAACTAAAGGGAGACCCATAAGTTTTGAAAGATAAGATAAAAAACTACTTTTTTATGAAAACCATATTGGTTTATATAATAAGCTCTACATGACTACCATTGTTTTGAAAATACATTTTGATGCGTGTCCTCCACTGGTGAAGTCATGAACTTATTTGACACCCTATATATGAATATAAGCCAATGTGTCTGTATTCTCGATAATTTCTACAACCACGAACCGATGAGCGTCAACCTTTGCATGATGCTTTAACATAGTTCGGGAAAGATTTTTAACTAGTTTGCACTGGAGTTCATTGTAAAACAAGTGCAGAACCATACATTGATTTTATGGTAGCATGTTCTCATATATATTTACATTTTGCATTTTCAATAATTACATCCTACACAATTAGTCAAATTTGGCAAAAAATCCTGAATTTGGTTATTCTAAAATTTACCAAACAACCTGGCTTTGCTATGTTCAACTAAACTGAGTGGAACCAACTGCCTATTCTGCTGAAAGGGTAACAGAATTACACCACATCAGTTTCTATCAGAAGTGAATATTTGTGAGAAAATGATGTGCTCTCTACAATGATAATGGACAAAACAAGGCTGGATTGGGCAGGATTGTGCCACAGATATCCGGATACTTGGTCAATTTTGTCTTCATTCATACAGCTCCTGTAAATCGTTTCACAAATAATCATAAAGCTCAGCTGTATCTTAGCTGCTATTCATACAGGTAGGATTATCTTAAATTTATCTGAAAATCCAAAAGGGAGAGAAGTGTGTGCAGACCTAGTAATGTTTTGTAAGAGCCGCATCTGGAAAGTAATATTACAATCCCTTTATGGCACAAGTAATTTTTTAGTGCTTAAGTTGGCTATACTGACTTTAACTGTTTGCCTTCCACTTTCCTCTCGAGGTTGTTCATCATGCTACGTGGAGTCTAGTTCTAGCAATAGGTGTTTACAATGACTGTGCCGATTCAGAATCCCAACAAATGTGAAGTGCGCTCAGCCATACTTTTTTTCAAGCACAAGGTAAGCGCCCAAAAGGTATTGACAAAACACTTGTTCTTATTTTTGAAAACATTACACAACCTGTAACGAAGTGGTGTCGTAATTCTCTGGAGGCAGGAACGATGTTCATGTCAAACACCGGAGCGGTAAGCCGTCCCTGGTCTCTGATGAACTTCTGCATTTGTTTCTTATCCTGAGAAAATTCTTGCTGGACAACGATTCCAGGACGATGAAGAGATCAAGCACGAGGTTGAAATGTGGTTCTAGCAGCAGGCGCCAGAATTTCACGACTGTGGGATACAAAAACTAGTACTTAGACAAGTGTTTAGGTGATGGCAACAATCTCTTCGTAAAAAAACCCGTAAATCGTTTAAATAATTTGTAGTGGACGTTTTGTCAAATAAACTTTTTTTGAAAGAACACTAGCTTTGTAACCTTAAATTTCTGTGTTCTTTTTTCATCTGCGAATTCTTCAGATTATGGCCAAATAAACCTTGCACTGTAATTAAAAAACCGATATATAGGAGCTGTTCACTAAAGAATGTACCAATTTTGAATGGCTATATTTATCAAACTATAAAACTTATACATTTAATCAATGCATCTTTCTGAAGGATAAAATCTGAAATTTATTTTGGTTATCCACATGATCACAAATATTCAATGTGACACCACGAAAATTTCGAACGATATACAATTCATAGCTTGCACTAGCTGTAATCTGTAAGATTTCATCACCAACTGCTGTCTCAATAGTTTCCACGAAATCGTAAGGGGCATTTGGAGTTCCCAGCTGGCTCAGTGAGTCGACTTCCTCGGACTGCGAGTGAACCTTTATGGAATGTGTTGGACATTCTTTTCCGACACTCATGGCTTGCCAGAATTTTTGCCTTTGCAATAGCACCCTTTCTGGGTGAACTGACGAAACCAATATAGGATATTATTTCTTTTTGGAGGGTTGATTTCATATATGTCACTGAATTAATTTTATCGAATTCATGCACTTAGCAACATCTCTTGACAATGAAATAAAACTTCAGAATGTCCCCTTCACGATAAGTACATGTACAGTGGCGATATACACAGGTTGAGTCAGAAGTAGTGGTCGACTCGGGAGGGGGAGGTTAGAGTTTGACGGATTCTGGGCGAAGACGATTTAGCACAAGGGTATATCGCAGTTTATTAAGAAAAAAGAGAGGGAAAAAACATCAGTACGAATTTGAATGCCATAGACATTGTGCCAACTGCGTCAGACATTGTGAAAATATGGCAGAAAAATTGGGTATATTCGGGCTCCGTCGTCAGTATTGGAAAAAGGGGTCCAGTGCGCGAGCAGCAGCCGCGTAAATTTGCAAGTTAGAAGGTCAGGGTGGACCAATGAACGGACAGCACGACGGTGGTTCTCCCGCTTCTCGTCTGGAGACATGTGCCTGGAAGATGTGCAAAGGAGCGGAAGACCCAAAGAAGTGGATGACGCAGCCCTACGGCAACAAGTGGAAGCCAACCCATGCAGCAACACCCGTGGACTAGCGGCGGACATCGTGAATCACTCTCGAGTGTGGTTCGACATCTGCTCGCCATGGGAAAGGTCAACAGGACCTGCCGAGTTGTGCCCCAGGAGCTGATGCCTGCGCACGCACAACAAAGGGTGAATGTGTGTCGTCAACTGCTTGAAGAAATAGAGATTCTGCCACATCCAGCATATAGCCTCGACCTGTCCCCTTCCGGCTAACATCCTTCCGGTCCATGGCGCACTTCCTGCTTAGACGATGCTTCGCTAACGTCAGTGAGGTTGAAGACATCGTGGAGTGGTTTCACGAGGGCATCCGCCAACTGGCTGATCTTTGGATGAAGACCATCGAGCATGATGTACTCTACTTTGAAGATTAGCAATGAGTGGTTCCTGTATGGTGACCATTTAAAAGTTTGCGCGGTGGTCGGCCACCACTTTTGACTCAACCTCTGTAAGTTGCTTCGTTGCCAAGATTATACTCTTTCAAATTTGATATACTCTTTTGTGATTCCCTTGTACTATGCCAGGGTGCAAACTAAAAATTGCAGCGTCTTTTTTCTCCCTGCAGTTTGCTTATTACTGTTATTTAGCTTGGACGGAAGCATGATAAAATTCACTTACATGCAACATCTTTCTCTTAGGTGGCTTTTAAAGCGTAATTCCACATGCGTAAAAACAATGGCAGAAACCACAAGACAGAAAATTTTGTGTGTTTTTTTCTTCTTGCCCGATAGAAAACTCCTGTCTTTTTTCGAGTTCGATTGAGTCATAGGCTACAAAGATAAGAGAATTTTTCGTCGGCAGAAAGAAGAGTGCAGAAAGTGATATCAGAACATTTTCTGCCTGTTGTTTTTACGCATGTGAAATCCATGCCTTATGCTGGCCAAACAAGGTGGAACCTCTAAGTCACAGGGAGAACTGAAATATTAGATACATATTTCGGCTGCTAAATAATCATCTTCAGAGATGAGAGACAAAAGTCAACTTTTACTTTGAATGATGAGTTGACTTTTGTCTTCCAACGCTGAAGATGGCTACTTAGTAGCCGAAATACGTATTCGATATTTCAATTTTCTTTGTGAACTGAAGATTTCCCCCATTTTTTATCCACAGGTTGAACTTCGTCGAACATCATGATATCTAACTAAAGGAAATAAGGTCAAAGATTGATACGGTAGTGTAAGTTTATTGCGCCTTACGCGTTTTGCCTTAACGCCATCATCGGAGGATATATTTCTACAAAGAGTTAAACTGGCCGTGGTCAGGTATTTATACAGGATGTGTGGGATACAGAAACAAATAAGATACTTTGATATAATATCTGAATAGCTATTGGATGGGCATAAGCAGATATTAAATTTGATAGTCGGATTGTAGGAGTGCGCGGACCTAGTAGAGGGCTATGTGGGTAACATTCGGTTTTTGTTTCTTGATCGTGCATCGGCATCGATGTTATCGCCGTGGGTCCATGATCGTTTATGCTCCTTAAATCTAATGTGAAATTTAAGCTGATACACGCCCGCTTGTTTGTAAATCTCGTTGTCAGTATTATTCGTCTTAGGAATGAGGAGTAGCTGGTTATTATGTCTTGTTTTGAATGCGATTCCGAGGCCTTCCTCTCTGAATATTTTAGCGAGTTTGTATGTCTCGGGACCGAAATAGCTTAGTGTGATGTACAAACCTCAATTCCAAAAAAGTTGGGACAGGGTGAAAACATGCGACAGAGCAAAAATATTGATACACTGATGTATTGATTCATTTTATTTCAAAAGAATATAGGTTATTGGGTAGGTATTAAGCATTTTAGAATCAAAAATTTAATTAATAATGATAAATATTAGGTTTTTTGCGAACTGGTGGTTGCAACACACTCCAAAAATGTTGGGACAGTGGGCGAATTACCATTGGGTGACGTCCCCCTTTCTTCTGATCACACTTTGTAGCCATCGAGAAACAGATGATATCAATTTCTGTACCGTTGCAACGAGAATTTGTTGCCATTCCTGCTGTACGATAGTTTTCTGCCGTTGAACTGCTCAGGGTCGCCGTTAACATAACTTTCTCTTGATAACTCGCCGTATATTCTCTATTGTGGACAAAACAGGACTGTGGGCAGACCATTTTAACACCCGAATTCGTCTATTGTGTAGCCACTCTCCTGTAATGCGAGCGGTGTGGGGTTTAGCATTATCTTGTTGAAATAGAAAGGGACGGGTTCCAAAAAGACGTCGCCAAGAAGGCAACATATTTTCTAAAATTCCAATATATGCTTGTGCATTAACGGTGCTGATGCAGATGTCCAAGTTTCGCAATCCATTGACACTTTTGCAGCCCCAGAACATTATTGAAGCTGGCTTCTGTACAGCAAGTCAGAAACAGGCAGGATTGTCCTTTTTCTCTTTCGCCCTAAGTACACGCTGACGATTTTCGCCAACAACAACCGTAAATGTAGATTCATCGAACCACGAAACACGTCGCCACTGTCCGTCAGTGTCCATTTCAGATGAGTGCATGCCCGAGCCAGGTGCCTACGTTTCTGCAGTTGTTTACAAACACCTTTCGTTTTGCATAATAGAGCTTCAACTTTATTTCGTGATGTAGCGGCAAACGGTATTCAACGATAAAGATTTTTGATAGAATCCACGAGCCCATTCTGCAATTTCTGTCACTGTTGAATGCCTAATTTTAATGAAATGGCGTCTGAAAACCCGATGATCACGAGCAGTCAGAATTGGTCTTCGTCCTTTTCCTTTACAAACGGTGGTATTTCCACTTGCCCTGTACCTATTAATGCCATGAACCGTAGATGATGAAAGTCCAAGATTCCTGGCTATTTCATGCTGAGATACGTTGCTTCTAAATTGTTGGATTATTCTTTTGCGCATATCTTGACCCACTGCCTTGCCTCAACCCATGTTGTCGTGTAAATGAGTGGCCGCACATTGCAGGTGGCATTTAAAGAGGGAAAAGTTAAGACGTAATGTTCTCCAGAAGTTTCGAGAATATTCATGTCACTTTTATGGCTTCCGGTGCGGTCTTTTCCTTCCGTCCCAACTATTATAGTGCGTGTTGCCAATGGCAATTTCTTTAGAAATTTATATACCACCAAAAAAGAGAAGACCATTTATAGATTGTACATATTATATTTCAACCACTTCAAACGCATTTATGTTTTTTAATTTTGCTAATATACA
>JAHWFO010098673.1:330800-345452 GCA_023313115.1 Rhysida immarginata | reverse complement strand
TACATTTAGTCAATCTTATTTTATTTGCATTTTTCATATTGTCCAAACTTTATGGAAATTGGTATTGTAGTTGGTTTTCTGTTTTGGGCGGTCTAGTGGCTGATTTAGAGACCATTTGACATTATTGAGAACTGTGGTCGTTACCTTGTCTGGGAAATAATGTGAATAAAAGAAAAAAAATAATTTCAATATGAAAAAAGTGAATTTTTGGAGGTGTGTATTGTGACATCACACTTAAGTTCCCCCTACCCCCATGTCACGCTGTGTTACAATTTTCAGTCCCCTCCCCAAGATCGTGACATATTTTTTGAACATCCCCAGATAGACACATGGGATTATATACGAAGGTGAGGGAAACGTGCGACATTTTTTCCGCGTGCAATTCTTAAATGCTTGTGGCCGACGTTAGTCAGCAAGGATATGTCTCGTTGGATGTTAGAAATATTAAAGACGATCTCGACATGGGTTCAGTTGAAAAATACACTTATTAAAATGTTCTGCCCTGGGATGTGAATGCATTGGGAAAAAGGCGCTATGAGCCGTTTCTAATTTTCTGGGACCGTTTATACGATCAAAACGCCGCTTTTGAAAAACCACTTACGATCAATTAGAGAATTAAAAGGTTTAGTATGATAGAACGCATTGTCAAGACTAAAAAAACATTTATATAGAGAAAAGTCCCACACAGCGAGTTTTATACATTATGGATTATAAAGCAAGATAAATTATATTTCCACGAGATATACCTGCCCCGAGTTAGCACGTTCACAAACCAAAACGTCAAATTTTTTTGAAAAAAAAGGTGTTATAACCCGCCCCATCAATCCTGGTGGGAAGGTCAGCAAACCGATAACGAAGAGCATATCGAAAGTCCTAGGGTCAGTTGGGTCTGAAATGAAAGGCATTAGGCTTTTGAAAAGGGGCAAAAATAATGCAGAAGAGAAATCTGCTTGTTTGTCTTGCAGCACGGTTGTGAACTCAAACTTCTCCAAGGCAAATAAAGCTTTGGAGACGCAAGACCGGCTGCTCACTTTTGAGTTTGTGAATTCATTGTGATTTTAATGTGAATTCATTCTTAGTAAGAATTTTTTGGAGATTTAGTTATTTATTAAGGGACAAACGTATTAATTTATTTTAGATTCAGCTTGCAGTGTATCCCTAATTGGGAGCGTCTTTACACCCTCTTTGGCGCAGGTTGGGACCAGAATAGATGATAATAATAATAAATGTCAGCTAATGGGACGGCCATGGAGCTTAAGAAGCTGTAAGCCTGGCGGTTTCCAGCAAGGTGAATAGCAATAGATTTATTCCCTTCTCCTTGACATTTTGGGTTGCGAATGAGTTACCTTGTCGAGTGGTGTTGGGAGTCGATAGCCTACGTAAATTGGGCGCGACTTTGTGTCTTGAGCTCTCTTTATCACAAGCTGAATGGTGCTAAGTACAAAACGACGATAAATCCGCCATGGTAGCAAATAACGGCCTATTCGGGGAAATGGCAGATAAGATTGACGAATCTACGGCTAGGATCCCCGACTATGTACAGTCGGGTGGAAAAAGGTTTTTACCTAGGACAAAATTTTTCGGCCTCCTTACAATACTTCAATCCAATGAAATTGTTTTTTCCAGGTGTCCAGTCGAACACGCTTATTAAGGAACGATTCCATTAAGTTTTTGTTAGCATCGGAAAGTTTACGTCACGTGCACAACTATGTTGAAAAAAACATTATTTTGGCTGTTTTGATGAGAATTTTTGTTGTATTAATAATAAACTAATCTATTTGGTTAATAATGTAACATAAATGGTGCACAGTATCGATATAATTATATGCGTGATCAAGAGATAAGCTGATACAGCGCTCCCTTTGCTGTGATGCGGAATGATTTACAGGTGTAAGAGGAAACTATTTTCTTTTGACTGCTCGAAAGGTTACAACTCTCATTTTTGTGTACATATAAAGTAATCAACGACAATTATGCCAAATTCATCCGAAAAATTTCTTTGATTTAATATATAACTAGCTGGATCCCGTCAAAATTTGACGGAGAACAACCCATCTTATTATTAATCCCCATCTCTTTAATTAAAGAATAATAAAATAAAAAATTGGCAGAGCAACAAATAGAATAATCATTATGCATAAACAAAGAGAATAATCAGAGCTTAAATATCTCATTATGCAGAAAGAATAAAAAATGAGTTAATTAAAAATATTAAAATCAAAATAGCTTTAAAAAAAATTTCTCTGAAAGTATTAAACTGAGACATAAAGTGTCAGCAGATAAAATTATCAGTTTTTTTTAAAGCTCTTTCTAAAGACATAACATTTTCAGTTTTTCAGTAGTCACAAGGAAACGTCATAAAATGATCAGGCAGAAGTTTCTTTCTGCAAATCTTCAGTTCATTTAATTCAAAACAATGATTGAATATTGTCTCATTACAACAATCCCTGGCTTCTGACGGATTGTCGTAAGTTTCTTTGTTGGCTTCAGATGCGCATGAGCAGAAGTGCCAATTTTTCTCTTACAAAAAAATGCTCTGCGTTTAAATATATAGGATTATAATACATTTTAATAGTCGAGAATATTAAATGATTTGAACAAAAGAGGTTTTTTTATTAAAGTAACGGTGATATGATTTAGTGTATTTTTTATTAAAAACTAAAATATAGAATAAAACATGATATGACAATTAATATGAAAAGTTGTTTAAACCCTCAAATAAACAGATCAAATTGCACACTCGGATGAAAAATGTTTAATCTGTTTATGGTGTTCTTTACATACACTACTTAAAACTTAAACGAAATCAAAAACGCGATAATGAACAAAGAAATGTCTATCCATATCGGATTCGAACTCTGTCATTCGAGGCAGTAGGCAGAGACTTTAACGATACTGCTGTCAGCCGCTGTCGCTTATTATTGTTAGGAGGGAGCACGCGACGAGCACATCCCAAACGTATACCTGCTACCCTATTTTCATTCAGAAGGGACAGATCCATTCTAATCTGCCTTGACTCTCAGTACCAGTACTTGGTTTTGCAACCAATCAACATCCAGAAAGCTCAGCCCCTATGGAGCAGGTAAAAACCTTTTTGCAGCCAACTGTACACCACATTGATACGTGTAACAACTCTTCAGCCAGGATCCGACCTTATCCTCAGTCCCGAGCAATATTATCCATCTTGGAGAACAAATTGGGGAAATGGAGAGCTTAGGGGTCATAAGGCGGGTCGAAACATCCTGGTCTTTGCCTTTTTTCTTAATAGAAAAAAGGGAGGTCAGGAGGATCGGTTCATGCTAGACGCCAAACCCGTAAATAAGCTCACAAAATCCATGATATTCTACCCGCTAACGATCGATCAGATCATACACAAACTCCATCATTTCCGTTTTGAACCTGAAAGCAGCATATTGGTAAGTGGCTCCAGATCCCGAATTCCAGGAAACACTTCTTTTATAATACCCGGCATGGGCACCTATTATTTTACCGTAGTGCATAAAAAACGGCATAAAAAACGGCACGCATATGCTCCAGTTCTTGATGGACTGCGTTCTTGATCCGTCCATCGTGCCCTGGATATTCCACTATATGGACGACATAATAGTGGGAACTTCAGATGCGGTCTCATCCCTGTGCGCTCTGGAGGCGGTATTTCAGAGATTGGCGTGACACAACCTAAAGGTTAATTTCGGCAATTTCCGGTTTGCAGTAGACCAAGTAGAATTTCTCGGATACCAGGTCTACCAACAAGGACTAAAGTCAACCTCTAAAAATATTCTACTCATGGTGTCCTTCTCTGTGCCTATGAACCCACGCAAAGTGAAAAGGTTCATAGGCATGATACAATTTCATAAGGAGTTTATTCCTGAGCTGAGCTGCATAAATCATCCTCTGCAGTAGCTAACTCATAAACATCACCGATGGATTTGGGATCATAGATATCAAGAAGCCTTTGAAAAAATCAAATGATTACTAACCAGTCCACCAGTCTCGTGTCAGCCTAATTTAGAGCTACCCTTTGAGGTTCATACGAACGCCAGCAAGTACGCAGTCGCGAGTATTTTGGTTCAGTGGTTAGATAACCAATTAGTAATAATAGGCTATTGTAGCCGGTCGCTAACTGAATGGGAAGCCCAATAACCACTATGAAGTGGGAATGTTTGGCCATGTTCTTCAGGATCCAACTTTTCTGACCTTATCTTGAGGGTAGCGAGTTTGTTTTATATTGTGATGCCCATGTGTTGACTTCGTTACATAAATTTCTAGACCAAAATATCGAATTACAAGCTAGGCATTGAAACTTTATGGTTAGGCGCTTACAATAAAACATAAACTTGGTAGCCTCAATCATTTACCGATGCGCTTTCAAGATGCCTATTTGCGAGGAAGGATCCATAACTCCATAAAGAATAGGGATTAGGGGGGCAGAACAACTCAAAGACATGTGGTGTCGGAGGACCAGCGAAATAAACCAAGGTGATCCCAAATGGGAAACTCAGCAAGAGGTCTTGTATCATAAAGGGATAACACTACATATCGCGGTCCCTAAACAGCTACGACAGAATATCTTAGATTTCTGGCATAAACGAGGAACGCTTAAACATCCAGGGATCAACAAGCTAGTTTACGTCTGAAGTAAAAAATATTGGTGGCCGAATATGCGTAAAGAAGTGAGAAAGTTCGTGAACACCTAAACTATTTGCCAGAAATGTAAGGCGATCAGTTACAGTCGACCACACAAGTTTGTGCGATAGAAAATAGTCAGCCCACGAGAGTTATGGTGTTTAGATTTTTGAGACCGTTACCCCAAACCACGCGTGGGAGATGATACATAATAATTTTAGCAGACGATTTTACAGACTGCATAGAACCCAAAGGGGTAAACAAAATCGGGCAAAAGGAAGTAATGCGATTAGTACAAGATAGCATAGAAAAATTAGGTTCCCCAAAGAGAATATTACAGGACAATGCATCATAGTTTCGGGGGAAACGGATGCGGCAGTTTTTTGCTAGTCAATCCATTGTCCCTATTTATAGCGTTCCATACACGCCTCGCACTAATCCCACCGATACATTAGAGTCCTTAAAGACAAATTACGTTAACTACAGATAGACAAGCTCGGCACAGAATGGGATGTCATCTTCAAAAATGCGTGTATTTACTAAGAAATATTCCCCATGATCGCACTCACTTTACGCCCAACAACTGATGTTGAACATGGACTATTGGAACCCTACTGCGGAAGCCCTTACCCCCGAAGCTTATGAACAAAAATCTCTAGGGCCTTCGTGAATCGATAGGACAATAAAAATACCAGAAAGAAACAAGTATCGAAACAGGAATTCAAAAATGGGGACGATGGTACGCAAGCACTATTCGCATGCGTTATTCTTCGCGATAGAGAGACTCCCCAAGCACTTGCTCCCTTTTATGAACGGCCCTTTCGCGTCGAACATTATTTCGATATTAATATACTAAAATTGAAATGGATGGACGTTGTGGCCGATGAGCGCATCTGGCGAGTAACTTCCAATAACCTCAAAAAATATCAGTCTGATCAGAAAGTCTTTGACTCCCTTTCAGAAGGTCACCATCGGCGGTGCTGTCATGGCTCTTCTGGAATTATTTTCTCTCGTCCATATTTCGTATACTTGGAGATTTGAATTTTGATTTAGTTGGTTATAGGAACCAAAGCAAAAAGAGAATGATAAAACAATTTATTAGAATGCCCAGGTTGCTCTGATTTTCTTACATTGTAGAAAAGAAACAAATAGGAAATTTCCAAAACCTATGTGGTTATTATTTTGATTGGTGGTGGGGTGGGGGGATGGACCTAAAATTAATTGTAGAGACTTGTAGAGAAGCACTATAGAAGAGGAATTACTGTGATAAGATAGCTACAGCGCTGATATCACTGAAGAGTTGTAACCCGTTGACTCGTTGCAGAAAAGTAAACACACACACACACACTATACCTCGTTGAATGAGCACACTGTACGACAAACACTGTCGCCGTTGAACTCTTATTTACGCAGTGATAATTTAACATTAATTCACAAATACCACGCAGACAGTTTCTTCTACACAAAATAGCAGGCGCTGTTTCAAAAATATATTAGACTACACACACATAGAGCCCTTAGCTTGATTTCCAGTGTTTAGATCAGATACTATACAAAAGAATACACATCGTTTTGCGATCATCGATCACACACCAAGCACTGAACACATATAATTTAAAGAGTCGCACTTTTTACTACATTGCTAACACGTTGATTCCCGGGATGCCATTGTTGCATACATTAACGTTGTGAAGCTCACAGTTTACGGGAAATACGGATTAGTCGCAATCTTGTAGACAGCAGCGACTTTCATATAGAATAGAATAACAGAGTTTGGGCTAGACGAGAAGATATGCTATCTCCCGACGCCACTTGTCGCTCGCTCGCCGTAAATGCCAAAAATTACAGCATCCGCTAACAGTTCATTTGTGGCGAGTAATTATGAAAGACCTTTGTATAAACCCTCCTGTTTCAACCACCTCCTGTTTATGTCCGTCGGCATAAGCTACAATTCGTTGACTGGCGGTTTTTGTTGTTTTGAGCTTTAAAGATCTTGCACACTGCACGCTTATATAGTTCTCCAATGCTCCGGTGTCAATGAGGGTTTTGAACTCTTGACCCCCTATCTTGAGCTTAATAATACACAGGTCCCTCCTGTGATCGTGGAATATGGCATTGTTGTGATTGGCTTTTGTCTTACGCGGTTTCACTTTCCTCTTACAGTCTCGGCTAATGTGGCCTCTTTTTTGTCTTTAAATCTTTATGTTCTGTAAGTCTCTTTGCATATAGCCCCCAACTGCATCGGCTCCTGTTCCTGTGTGACTGTATTCATGTTGTATGCCTTATACCATCTCTGTAAGTATGAGATTCCTTCCTCGACTGTTGTGCAACCTTGAAGCTTTATTTTTGCCTCTAACTCTTTAGGTAAACATTGGATTAAAAAGAACAAGTTTTCCAATTCGGATGAGTCCGTTAGGCCATTGATTACTTTGCAATATATCGATATATAGAATGTAAGGTCGTTTTTCTTGAGTTCGAGCTTTAATAGATCTGTGTGCCTTGAAAAACTGTGTTTGCCCTCTTGAAAAAGCTCTTATGAATTTGGAGCGAAATTCGGAGTCCATGTAATGAAATGTTGGCTGACGTGACTAATGAACCAGTCTTTGGATGCTCCTTTTAAATAACCATGCATAAAGCAAATACACTCTTCATCGGGTACTCTTTTATTGTTAGCTCTGTACGCAAGATTATTAAGGAATAGTACAGGGTCCTCGTCTGTAAGCCCTGAGAATGTAGGAAGTTCAACACTGTTAACTAACCTTTGTGCTGGAGCACCACTAATTGTTTTAGTACGTCGATCAATTCTGTTAATGGACTTTGCACCGCCATATTTACTTTTTACCACATGGCAAAAATAAACAAATAATGTCAAACGCTCTGCTCAAAACATTGTGAGCGTTTGGAGAACAGCACTAATTGCAGATCAACAAAACTGGAATAATTTTTTTTTAATTCTGTTTCTCATATATGGAGATCCCATCCATATCTTGGGTGGGAATGGACAGGTGACGCTACTTGTCAAGGAAACCAAAGAATAAGTGAACCAAAGCTTGTGGACACGGCTGCTGCTGCAAATGCTGCCGACAATCCAACAACATGTAGTCTTTCCCCGATCGTCGTCCATCTTTTTGAAGAACGCACTAGGGTGGGTTTGGGCGGGTAAAAGAAAATGCAATTCACTGACACTTTCACAAATGTTAGGTGGTACTGGGCTGATAGAAACAATCACAGTTCAAAATGTTTGTAACCCACTGTTGCTACTGCAGACGTTGGGTGGGTTTGGACTGGAAAAAAATTAATTTCACAGGTCCAATTGTCTGTAACCACACGAGCTATCACAAACGCTCCACTCATGTCATGTGGATTTTAGCAGAGTACGAGACAAGAGGAGGGAATGATAAGAAAAAGAAATGAAAAATATTTTATTTGCTTTTGAAATATTTTGTTTTGAGTATTTTCAATACTTTGAAAATGAATCAAGTTTTCCCAGTGGAAGATTAAATAATAATAATTAGAGTTTTCAGTCAATATCAGCGGATAATACATGATTGCGAAAGTCAATAATATTAGTTTGGTCACTTCCGGTAAGTATAGCCAGGTAAGTCTTTTCTTGGTAAACAGTCAGTTACACGAATGTCTCTGGTAAGTACTTAAATACGAAATCGTCTACTGGTATCCTCGACGTCTCCGGTTAACAAGTCCCCGACTTGGCAAGACAAACGAGGCACGGATCTGCTCTAGATGATAGATCTAAGTCTTGCAGTGACGCATTCCCGATGAAGCTCGAAGAATGATCCCGATGAAACTCGAATAATGCAGAAGGCTTGTAAAGAGGCACTACAGAAGAGAAATTGCTGTGATAAGATTCCAACAGCATTGATGTCATTGAAGAGTCGTAACCTGTTGACTTGTTGCAGATAAGTAGACACACATACACACACACACGAACTCGTCACTATATGACAAACGCTGTTGCCATTGAACTCGTATTTACGCAATGATACTTTAACATCAATTCACAAAGACCACACAGACATTTTCTAATACGCAAAATAGCAGGCGATGTTTCAAGCTTATATTAGAATACACACACATATAGCACTTAGCTTGATTTCCAGCTTTTAGATCAGATACTACACAAAAGACTACACAGCGTTTTGCGATCGTCGATCTCACACAAACAACAGAACACATATAATTTGAAGAGTCGCACTTTTCACTACATTGCTAACACGTTGATTCCTGGATGGCATTGTTGCTCAAAGTTTACAGGAAATATAGATTAGTCGCAATCTTGTAGACAGTAACGACTTTCATAAAGAATAGAATAACGGAGCTTGGGATAGACGAGATGATATGCTATCACCAGACGCCACTTGTCGCTCACTCGCCATAAATGCCAAAAATTACAGCATCCACTAACAGTTCATTTGTGGTGAGGAATTATGGAAGACTTTTGGATAAACCCTCCTGTTCCTCTTAAAACAAACTGTCGCAAAGAGAAAGGGAACACTCCAACGACTTCCTCTCCCTACGAACAGTCAATGGCTTCGTATCGAAACAGCAGTTGAAAAAGTTCCATTCTTATGGCCGATATTCTCAAGTGGATTAAGGCTAGACTTTCCGTGGTGAACGTTAAAAAAGCACATGTTAATAATTAATTAAAGGAAGGCCCACCGCCATCTCTGGAATGTCCTCGTTGAGGGAATTCTATCTAAGCACGCGATGGGCTCCTTCCATTCGCCGCAGTGGCTTCGCCGTGGGTGACGGGTAGTTCGTCCGTCTGCTTTTCACAGACTATCACTGAATTCTCCTCATTGAGAATCTGGATACAATACTCCAAGGCCCGTGCAATTTTCCTGTTGAACTCATCATCTGCCTCTCCTCGTTCGAGTGCGTTCCGATGCTCCTGGAGACGTTCCCGCTGGCTCGGTCGCGTACCTCGCCGACCTTTTTCTCCGACTCGCCGTTGACTCCTCCTTCACAACAAAATGTGCCTGGCTCCGTAATAATAATACGTTCTTGCCTGGATTGGGAGTCCTCATTCACTCGGGTTTGGTGGAGAGTATTCAGCTTTCGGGTTTCCATTGATTCAAACTGTGCTCAGCTCCTTTGCACGTCTTTCCAGTTCCGTCGCCATACTTTTTCTCCTCCTTCTCTTCTCTCTCACGTGAACATTTTAGGATGATGCGATTTTCGTCGCCGACGTCACTCACGAACGACAAGAATGCTGCCGAAATCCACATGACACTATTAGGGTGAGATACTATGGTTTCCCCCTTGGTTAGGCCTAACTGCACACACAATAATGACGTAATAATTTTTATTTTCTGCGATTAAAAGAATATATTATTTATCATGATTTTCTTCCTTTGTTAAAATGGTTTAATGAGAAAAAAACGTTGTGTACAACGTATCGATTATATATTTTCAACTGAACTAAGTGAGGTGCGGACGGGTGCCGTGTAGGATACACTCAGTTAGGGGTTTTGGTGAAATTTTATCTTTTAAAATAAAAACTGGGATTTTGTTTAAATTGTTCAATAAATTAAATGATATTAATATTAGGTTGAAATTCATGTGGTTGAAAATAGTTATACAGTCAACATTTAAATATCCCATTGTTGTTGCTTTCAGATCAGTATTGTCAGCACTCTAAATATGTCTGAGTTTGAGGAACCACCCGCTCGTCAACTGTGCGTGGCGGGGTGATATAAAATTGTTGGAGAATTTTGCAGGTGGAAAAACGTTTAGCTTTGTTTTAAGTTTAGCTTTGGCTTAGATTCTTCTACCGGGAAGAGGTTGAGATCTATTGGGGTAAAAACATTCGTAAGCGATGAAGAAAATAGACTTATGCCTCACCCGATTCTTTTGCTATGACGTTGAAGAGCATAACTCACCAGAGGATGTTGGCTGTTGTTCTCAGTAAATAATGGTATCGTGAGTACTTCCGAGGGACAACCTGGATATTGCTAGAATGTATTTTGATATACGTTTCTTCGGAGTGGCGATTCTAATTATTTCAGCGTCCGATGGTCATGGAGGATTGATCGCGCAATGAGTGGTAATTTTGTGCAGATTCCTGATGTCGATAGGTTAGCCACCCTTGCCTAGAACTTTCATACACGAACATAACCTGACAATTTTCTACAACCCACTACTAAAATAAGTATATACAATTTGACTTTAAGTGCATATTCGTTTATATTCCATTTTTTCCCTTACCGCATTAAATGGGATTCTCCCAGAGCTCAGACTTTTATAATTATCGTTGCTTTCGTTTTCCCAAATGATGCCAAGACTCAGAACAAAAGATTGATAATCATCAAGGCACCAGGACTTTCTTTCTGCACTTGATTAGACGTCTAGTACCCAGATGGAACAGCGAACCTTGAATTCGAGTGGATTGCTGTACCTTCTTTTTTTCACTTAATAATATTTATTTGCTGCCGAGCCACTTTGGCCATGTCCGTGCTTGTTTGGTCTGTTTTGCCCCAACCTTTCCTGCCCCCGCTCATCTTGCATGTTGTTATTGTTTGGTTGGTTTTTTCTTTGCAGTGATGCAGAGTCAGAATCATTTTTTAGTCAGCAGTGGGTGCACTATGTGGGTTGACTGTATGTTTCTGGAAGTCATCGTACAGCACTTTTACTAATCACTTGAAGAGGATCCTAGTCATTCAAGAGAAACCTTTGATCAGAATACCTCGAAGGGTGAAAAAATTTGAATCTCACGTTCAGATAGAAAAAATCATTTTGAAATTATGTTATTGAAACATTTTCAGTTATATCCATCCATTTTCAAAATAATTTTTTCAAGCGATTATTTCCTTGTTGTCGTTATTACTATTATATTTATTTATTTCTCTATTAGTTTTGTGGGAGATGACAGATCCATTAAAAGGACGCTCCTCAGGAAATAGTGTTGGAACTGTACTTGGGACCTAATCTCACTCTGGCCGTCTATTGTGTATTTTGGGAGAATTCAACAGGGAGCCAAATACCCATATAGGCTAGGCCTCGACTTTAGTCCCCACTACCACAAGAGTTCCATTTTACTCTCTTCGTTTTGTTGCAAGCAAGTCAGTGGAATATAATCATCGCCATCTGCAGTCTCTCGGCCTTCCCGGGAGCTTAATGACAGACAAAATGATGTCGTGCCTTGCTTGCCTATTTGTTATTCTACTAAAACCTGTCTTCAAATACATTGATTGTAATAAAGCTTCTAAATGTACTTGGAACAGTTGTCTTAAGAGTGCTCTTTTCCTGTTCTTAAATCAGTTACCATTCCTCGCATGTCCAACTCTGCAGGTTTTACGTTTGGGGAATTTTTGGGGCTTTCACCCACTTACGCCTTAAAGGTATTATAGAAGTCTCATCGGTGAGATAAGGGTTCATAATACTGTTCCTATCAACGAAATTGGTAGTAACTTTGCAGTATAACATAGGGACGACAGAGACTCCAACTAGTTTCGCCTTTTATTCCCGGCTTTATCAAGGATAGCACATCAAGAGGCTCGCAGGCCTTATATACAGAAACAAGGCACATAGTATGATTGTTTATGTCTCCGACCTTGTATAATTTAATTTATTTATTTTCAGATATGTTTTATATAATTTTACTTTCATTCTCCTTTGTAAATCTTCTTGTCTTCTGACAAAAAGATATGCTCTCTTTTCGGTCCGTAATTTGTTTGCTTTCCTCTTTTATCATTCTATTTGATTTCCTATAGTAATTTTTGTTATTGGTTTCATTAGTATTTTCCTGTTCTTGGTTTCATATAGTAATTTCTATTATTGGTTCTCCTGTATTTTCTTTATTAGTTCACGTTTTTATTTCCATTCTCCAATCTCTTTGCATACTATTTACCTTGTTTCTGTGTATAAGGCCTGCGAGCCTCTTGATGTGTTATCCTTGATAAAGCCGGGAATAAAAGGCGAAACTAGTTGGAATCTCTGTCGTCCCTATGTTATACTGCAAAGTTACTACCAATTTCATATTATAGAAGTCATTAATTAGGAAAAAGGCAAAAGGGAGTTTATTCTCTTCCTTTTTTTAATATACAGTCAAAAGCCTTCGAGATGTAATTTTTTACAACATGAACCATATGCTTCTCATCAAGAGCCTTAACACAATAATCATAGATGTTTACCAGCATTTGTAAGTTGTTACTTCCGTTTTTATGACAAACAAAAATCGAACCCACCCGATTGTATAATCAGGAAATAACCTATTGTTAGATAACCCATTGTTAGATTTTTTGTCCACCGTCGCTGATTTTATAAAAAATGATTGACAGAAGAGAAGAGCAGATTCGACATTTTCTCTTAATAGCTTCCTGAAGAAAGCACAGGTCCTCAACGTTTGACGTAGTTGGTACATTTGATAGTTTTTAGAGTCATTAAATTTTAATGTAAGCAAGATTTACACCGTTCTCCCATTTTCTGGTATATACTTTGGTAATGATAATTTTGTAAAGAATACATAAAAGAATTTCTCAGCGAGGAACATCACAGAACGACATTAAAGGGCTTATTAATCCAATCTCCCTGACAATGATCTGGAATTTTGGTGCGTTTTACCGCTGAACCAATAGTGAAATGATTGAATTGTTTAACCATGGGATAACACTAAAATCAATGTTAGTAAGCACAAATTTATTGTTAACTATTTCATTAAGAGGATTATTAAACCAGTTTCAATATTTTATAATCTGACTTTTGGAATACAGATAGTTAAGCCTCGTTGATGAAGGTTTACAAAGTTCCAAAGAGACTTCGGAGTTTGATGGTTTAGGTATTTCTTTCTCTTTGCTTTTCTTAATATTTTGCTTAAACGATGTATTTACATAATTTAATTCATCTGGTGATTATAAAGTCACTTTACATTTTGGTGAAAACTCCATTTTATTGCAGCAATTGCAGTATGCATCAATCAGATATCATAAAAGGATACATTCTTAGTAATTTCAATGTGCGCCCCTTGCACATCCCGGCACAGCTTCCAGTGTTCCACTGTGGCCCGGAAAATATTGCGTAACATTGTAGTATAATGTCCTCCACCGCGTCTGTAATCCGTTGTTTCAGCTATGCAGTGGTGCGTAATCCTGACCTGGTACACCTTGGACTTGATAAAACCCCACGCAAAGAAATCCATGGGGGTCAAATCTGAGGACTGGAGCCCACAGTCTTGGCGAGCCCTGACCAGTCCATCTGCCTGGGAATGCGTGATTCAGTTAGTCCCGAACGATGTTGGCCAAATAGGATAGTACCCCATCCTATTGGAACACAATGGTATCCTAAATCCATCATCTCGCAATTGTGGCTCCAACATGTCGAGGTACACGGTAACATTGATAGTACCCTCGGCAAACATGAAGGGCCCATAGACTTTTGACTGTGCAACTCTCATCCACACATTCACTTTAGGTGTGTTTGGGTGTGCAAATAAATGAAATTCGTTAATGTTTCACCAAAATGTATAGTGACTTTATAATCACCCTGTATTATAATTATTCTAATTTTTTAATTATTCAAATTTTTGTACCTTTATATACTTCTATTTTACATAAACACCTTAACTCTTTTATTCAATTTCATTACACTTTTTCTGAATATATAGAAAATAATTTATATTTCAATTTATTAAAAAAAACAGATATTACCAGGAGTTTCACTTCTGAAGTATAATGTGTCTGAAATTTACACGCATTTGGGAATATGTGGAAAACTGGAAACAGGTAAAACTATACGGGTTGATTAATAATCCCCTGCAAGGTTTCGGAAGTCGTTAGACTTTTGTTAGAGAATCTATAGATATAGCTGCTGGAGTTCAGATGCAATGAAATCATGGATATGGAGACAACTCCTCTTCCGTGATCTCCATGAACATCTGAATTATACCCATGTGAATTTTCTTAATCGTTTATGTCAAAGACCTTGTTTTCGTGCCCATTTGCCACAAAATTTAGCCCAGCAGCGACAGACAACCACACATGCAGTCTGTGGGTTTGACTGTCAAATCCTGGG
>JAHWFO010098673.1:310511-330790 GCA_023313115.1 Rhysida immarginata | reverse complement strand
ATTTCAATGTCAAATTATAACCAATGTCATTAAGAATTTCGACTGCGACTTTTTAATAATTTCTAATATCCAACTTTATAACCCAATTCCTCTTATCGGCCTCGGTGGCTCAATGGTTGCGTGATCGCCTCTGATGTCCGAGGACGAGGATTTTTTCTGTGGAAGGGAAGTAAAGCCGTTGGTCTCTTGTAGTCGTTTATCGGCTGCACGTTAAAGAACCCTTGCGAATTAAAATCAAAATTAAAATCAAATTAATTTTTCATTTTATTTTTAATTTTGCGTGGAAGATGCACCACTTGCAAGCAGGAGAAAAAATTGTTGTAGATCACGTAACCTGGACGCACGAATGGTTCAATGTTATCTTTTCTGATGAAAAGAAGTGGAATTTAGACGGTCCCTATGGATTTCACATGACATTCGCCATGAACAACACTTCTTCAAAAAAAGGCAATAAGGTGGTGGTTCCGTGATGACATAGGGGGCATTTGGCAAAACAAAAAAAAACGCCGGAATTTATATAGAAGACCCGAAAAAAGCATTTTGATTAGTATCGGTTTCGCGAAAGGATCGGTATCGCGAGAATAGTTGTAGGTGGACGAATGAATGTTGCAAGTTACAGAAAGATGTTGGCAAATGTCCTTCTTCCTGTACTGAAGACATCAGGTGAAACACCAGTGTTCCAGCAAGATAACGCCTCTGTACATGTTGCAAATGCTAATAGGAGATGGTTTGCGTTAAACAAATTTGACGTAATGGCATGGCCTGCTCTATCTCCAGATCTCAATCCGATCGAAATAATTGACGGATTATGATTAGAGAGGTTTATAAAGATGGCAGGCAGTATGGTTGTATGGCATCTCTCAAAAATGCAATAATAGACGTATGGGAAAAAATACCAATGGATGTTAATCATAAATTGCTGGAAGCAATGCACAATCGCTGCATTCAACATATCGAAGCCAAAGGTGGAAAGATTAATTATTAAAATTATTTTATTGCACTTTTTGTTTAACCAGCTATCATCTTAGGACAGTCAGTTTTTAATTTTCTTTTTATTTCCTCTTTCCAGAAAATGGAATCTTCTTCAAAACATAAAAAATTACTTTATTTTAAGATTGTTAAACCATTCGTAAATTAAAATGTGATTCTGTTGATATTTTATTTGCTATTTTAAAAAAAAGCAACACCAGCTATCTTTTTGGGACAGACTGTAGATTAGAATTATTTCCTACATCTCATTCATTTTCTCATTATTCTCAACACCATGCTTCATATTTAGCTATTGATTTATGCTATTCTAATATGTCAAAAATATTATTTAGTGATACGCTTGTTGTTTCACTATAAGATCATTTCCCGTTATTGGTTGGTTTTAACAGTAATTTTAATGCTGCTTCATGCTCTAAATTATTGCCGCAAATGCGATTTTTTTCTCCTACTCGTATTGCTATGTTTGATTCTTATTTTACTCTTATAGATTGGTTGTCTATACTAACCAATTCTACAGACAGAAATCAAGTATTTCAACTTTTCTTAACCCATTTCCAACTAGATTATAATGCTTTTCCTCTGTCAAATTTGAAGCAAGAAGAAGAAACCAAAAGAAGTCAGAAGATGTTAGAAAGGAAAAAAAAAAGAACAAGCAGCTTTGTCTCAATTGCCCTCCCCCGCTGCTGAGAATAGCACAGTCAAAACCCCATTGGCGAAAAATAAAATGAAGCAACCAATGAGAATAAGGAAAAGTCGGCAAACGAGACTTGGAGCGTCGTCGAGAGAAAGAGAAAAGGAAAAAAGGAGTAGAGACATCGGAATGGATGGAAGAGAATGGAAGAATTTAAGCGTCCAAATGCACGAGCAGAACGGCGTGACCAAGGGTCGCCAACGGAATAGAGTGACGAGCTCCAAGGATGAAAAGCTTTCGACAACGACGGAGTAACAGGCGTCTGTGTTACCAGAAAAACCTCATCTCAACGAAATACTAATTGAGGACCTTCCTGGAAAGCGAGATGAAAAGGAGTTTGCAACGAGAACTCACAACGTCCACTAATTGACGGCCGTGTTGGGAATGCTCAGCATTGGACAGCAAAGCCAACCGTTCTGGCTAGTCGTCACACACGGATTTTCTATGCTGATTGGAATAGCCATTGCGGGTACACCAAGCGTGACATTCGTTCATTGAGGGATTTGGCTACACTGGAGATATCTACGGAAATTGCAGGTAAAGGGGGGGGGGGGGGTCTCCTAAGTCAAGTGGCCATGGGGCTCCTCAAGCCTTGCTTTCCCTAGATAAGTTAGCCAGTAAGATAGTTTTCATATCACGACTATTTCTAGCATTAAATAGACGGATAAGTGATAATTTTGTTGACAAAAATAACTGTCTTATTATTTTCCCGTACGTTATTATAGCTCTCGAACCTGTCCTCCTCACCTGTCTTTGGCAAGATTTTGGAGTCCACAACGCGGCCTGTGATTTTATGTTCTATCCAACAAGTGCACCGGATTCGCCTCGCAATACTAATAAAATTACGGATGTTTGAAATTCTCAAGATGTTGATTAGCAGTTTGTGTAAATTTCCCGATATTAGATAATAGTAGGCCTATCATTAACTTTGACTTTATATATTTTCGTGATTAGTGTTCATTTTTGTGTTGGGGCCTCTTGTTCATTTATTTGTTAACTCAAGAACATTCTCAGCTTAAGTATGTATACTATTTCATCACTAAGTAAAACTTAAAGTTCACTAATTCATTGCTCTGCTCGATTTGTTCCATACTCTATCATAATTCATAATTAATGAGAAATTATCCAGGATAGAGTCGAGGCGGCTTGCTATGTGAGCGTGCAATCAGACAAATCGGCAAGAAAAATTTTTTTTCTCTACAAGTAATCTTCCACTGCAATGAACGAACTATTGATGAACTGTGAATTTTTTTTTCATTTACTCTACCTTGCTTTACCTTCGAATAATTGAACATTTATTGGAATTAAAAGAAATTTTTTTTGCTTCTCTTATGCTTCTAACTGCCCTATTGGATACGACGATGAAGATTGTGAATGACTTTTCCGGACCTACGCATTGGGAGTCAACAGGGAAATCAAAGAATGAAGTCGACTCAGCGAGTGATGGCGGCTATTATTGAAAAGTGCTGGTACGGAAGGTCGTCATATGAAAAAGGACAATTGATAAGTATTTAGTTCTATGCTTAGATAGTCAGAACAGTTTTAAGTATTATTATGGAGCAAAAGGCGATAGAAAGTATTCAATTTCAGACGTTCTCAGGTAGAACAGTTATTAAACAATTCGAAGTTTTAGTTACATGCAAGGACATTCCGTTAGCCAATTGTTTAAAAATTGTTCCCAGCTCATTAAAAGGAGAAGCCTTTGTTTGCTTTACCGAATTAATTGTGAAGAAGCACGCGACAACCTGGCCCGAGTTCGTAGTTGCTATTAATAGGGCGTTTTCACAAGGGCATTCACAAATAACCTTAAGAAGAGACATTTTAAAACTGAAAATGGTGGCCCATGACGTGCAAGGTTACCTGGCCCAATGTAAAAGAATTCTGGCAAGAATTGAGAATGCCTGTGAGTTTGATAAAATTTTATGTCTTATAGAAGGAGTATCGCAGGAATTAAAAGTAACTATGCGTCTAAAGCAATTCAGCTCTCTGGATGATGCTGTGGAATTTTTAGAAAAATGGCATCAAGCTCAAGATTCCAGTATAAGTGTAACTCAGATGACTGTGGAGGAACCGATGGAAATTTATGTGGCTAAAAGTAAAAAAAAGTATAAAAGGGCTATCAAGTGTTTTTCCTGTGGCAAATTAGGGCACATAACCGGTTTTTGTAAAATTAAAAGAGTGGAAACTAACATAGTTGACAAAGCAGAGCCAGATAGTATATTTGTAGTACAAAGAGCCATAAAGAAGAAGAAAGTTAAAATCTTATTAGATCCTGGTGCCAAGAGTAATTTTATAGATAAAAAATTAGCTCAAGAATTAAAACTTAAACTAACCAAAACTAAACCCGGCAAAAACGCTACCTTTATAAACGGACAGAAGTTTCCCCTTCAGCAGGAGGTTAAACAAGTAACTGTGTGCAGCGGGGAGCACGAATACTTAAACAACTTTCATGTTATACCCATCGCCAACTACCAGTAGTGTTGGGATCGGGATGGTACCAACAAAACCAACCATGTTTCGACTGGACAAAAAGAAATGCTTCGTGCCGAGGCAAAGAAAAGAAGTGCATTTACCATCATGGAAGCAAAATACGGACAAAATTGCGGAGATGTCTTCCATAGAGCTGCTGAACGTCATTGTAAAAGAACCAGAGGTTCCCATATATGCAGTATTCGCAAAATGTAACCCAAAAAAGAGTAATTATAAAAATTTTGATACAATAATATATTCCTCCTATGTTTAAAGAGTTAATTAAGGATTATAAAAGTCTATTTCCTGATAAACTTCCTGCAGGATATTATCCATGATATCCTCTTTCTTTATTTTTAGTTCAGACACCTATCCTTCTATCCTTAAATTATCTAGAGTGAACCGATATTCAAGAAGGGCGATTGGAAAGACTATTACAATTACCAACCAATTTGTATACTTTAGATACTTTGAAAAATTTTTAAAAACTTTTCCATGTATGAAACTCTCAGTTTATTTTTTTTTTTTTTTACCAAAGTCTAATCAATTCGCATCAGCATGGTTTTGTTCCAAATCGAAATGTTAAAACAGCGTGTTTATAGGTTACTGAGTTTCCAGCTTCTGAAATGGAATTAAACAAATTCGTTGCGGCGATCTTTATAGATTATACAAAAGCTTTTGATAGCATCTCTATTCCATTACTTCTATGCAAATTATATGCTGTTTATAAAATTCACTGCCCACCACTAGCACAGCTGGCTAGTTTGTTAACCAATAGGCAGTAATATTTGGTTCACTTTGGATTGTCTTCTGCTCCAACTGTTAGGAGCCTGGGCGTTTCTCAAGGGTCGATAATTCCCTCCTTTTGTTTAACGTCTTTATTAATGATCTTCCTCATATTTTCCTTCAGTTAGGTCCATATTTTTTGCAGATGACATTACCTACTATTTTCCAGTTCTGACATAACATGATGTCACGATTCACCACCGAAAATAGCAATCATAACGAAAGTAAGGCTATAAGAGTAGATGATTGCAATACTTCTCGTTCTCAATGAGCTGTCAAAAATAGAGGGGTTCAAAACCGAGAGCAAGCAAAGCCCGATTGTGCATCTCTATTTATTGACAAAGCACAGAGTAGGAAAATATCCAAGCAGCAAAGCGAACTGAAGAACTTAAGCACAGCAATCTGCGCTAATGAGACATTTGTTCAGTATCTTTAAATGATAGTGAATCGTCGCAGTTAGACAGGCCAGATCAACGCAGCAAAACGTCTAACTCGTGAAGAGAAGACACCAGGCCTTCATGAACCATACTCAGGAGGAGTAAAGGTTCGCCTTCAGTGATACGTTCCACTATACCTTTGGATGGAAACAAGACTCCACATTCTTCAGTGGGTGAAAATGCTCAGATTCTACTAGCCAGTCTAGGTACAACAGCGTTGTGCTCGTACAATCTAGTGTGTCTTCAGGGTTTCCCAGCCACCTCATTGTTCCACATCCTGCAGCAGAGAGAGAAGATCTAGTACCACGTCGGAAAGATGATGAAAGTGATAGCACCGTGGGGCGTATGTGCATACACGGAGGAGAGCTTAGACGCCTACTATGATATCATATAAGGTGAGTCACTCTCGTCCCTTATTAACCTTACACATTGCAAATTCTTTGTGAGCTCGTCCCTCACGTCGTGCTAGTCAGTAAATTTTAAATGTTTATCCCATTTCTTTTTTAGTTCATTTTAATCTCCCCATCTCTTTAAATACATGCTTAGTCATCGCCACCTTCCGTTAATGTTGCAGTACATCAACATTCTATTCAAGCTCAACTAAAGCTTTACCAAGTCCAAAGTTTATGAAGATAGACTTTATTCAGTAGATTCATTTCTATGAATTCTCCTTAATTTAAAGTATACAATATTTCTATTGTAGAAAGTATCTCATCACTTCGTCTTCAATATTTATTAATGTTTAAAGCTCGTCGGAGCTCTTGTAATGATTCTAATAATGAAGCAATCAGTGATTGTATAATTATCTAAGCTTAACAAGGATATTTTTTTTCCAATAGTCATAATAACTTCTGTATTATAAAAAAAAACTGGTGGATAAAGTTATCCAAACCCCCGCTTCCCTCGTGTTAGAGGGGAGCATTAAAAAAAAAGTTTTTTTTCTCTTTATTCTACCTGTCCATTATTTTTCTTAACAACCAGCACGCCTGCACACTAATTTACAGAATTTATACGCAACAGGTAGATTTCTATAGCTAAACTTTATATTAAATTTATTCTTTGGTAACAAAGCATGGTTAACGGGGGGAGACCAGTGAAGGTTTTTTTCTCCTCTCAATCCACCCTCATTTGAGCATAGTTGTAAAGCCTTGCCATGTCCTTAGCAAGGCGAGTTACCGAGCTTATTATCTAGGGTTAGAAATTTAAAAATATATTTACAAATTTGTTCATACTTTGGCTTTAAAAAAAAAGTCTTGATAAAGTTTCTTAATTGAATTTTTCGTTGATGTAAGCTTTAGCACAATTAAGTGGATTTTAGCGCCCAATATTGCGACTAAATTTATCTCTTTCTTCTACTATAAGGTATAGCAATTAGCGTTATTAGGTGCCTCTTTAAGACGTCATTGCTGTTAGCATAACTCATTTGGCGTGTCAAGAGCATGTAAGTTTCTTTTTTCGTTGGATTCTGCTGGGTGGTTATTCCCTGGTTTCTTAACTGTTCAGTAGATTTTGATAGATAAATTTCTTATTAAAAATTATCTTGATCTAGTATTAAAGTGGATCTAGTTAGTGTGGTTCGTTCTTTCAAGTAAAATTCTCTGTGCGTATAATGGAATCGCAGGTAGAAGATAAGGTGGAGAACGTTATCTGTAATGGTTTAGAAAGAACAGTTTATAAGGGGCAGAACATGGAGAGATTCAGAAGTTACTTCGCTCATTTTGTGTCTCAACTACAATCTTCCGATGAGAAAAGATTGAGAGCCATATGCTAATGCTTTTTCTAAGGAACATACAAGAGACAATAAGGGAAATTAACCAATTAACTCATACCAATTAGTCTCGAAGTTTCTATGAGACTAGCAAAAAAGAAACTAAGTATTAGTAAAATTAACGAAATTAACAGTCAAACAAAAGACTAGCTAAGCGAAATCAGACTAAGAAAGGGGACTAGAAGGCTAATATTTTAACAACAGTTGTCAGCATTGGCTTGGAAGTTAGACGATACAATTATGAAAAACATTAAATCCAATTACCAAAATGTCAGTTCGCAAGGCGAATAAATTGGAACATAAGAGAACTTTCTTCTGAAAAAATGGGCTAGTATATGGGAGAACAAAAGAAAGAATAATACATATATTACCCAGGGTCAAGTCAGTTACCGACATTATATGCAAGTCGTTACATCCCGATGCAACTTCCAGCCATTTAGGCAATAATTACACTTGGATGTAAACAGAACAATCTCAAAAAATTAAATTAAATTTTGCAATATCTTATAAATAAACACATGAAAATACTTAGAATTATTACAGTAAAAATTCTTAATGAAAATTTCGAAAAAAATCTTTTTAAAGGCTCACAATGGTGCTGGACCTCTCCAAGGATACCACTGATAGTCTAAATAATTTCTTACTCACGTAATCTTACCTCAGATGTATACTTAGTGTTGTTACAATTTCCACTCTTCTCTCGATGTGTTGAAGCAAAACTTGGCCATTCATCACTTTGTGCAGTCTAGCAGTCGCCGATTCTTCTATTTACTTGCTTCCCATTTGCTCAATACATCACGGAGCTAAAGGAGTGCTTCCTCTGTCGTCTTTCCACTCTTTCTCAATAGTCTGCTAACTCTCCATTATCTCCAGTTACTGATCATTTTTAAAGATTATCAAGAAATTGTTAAGTACTAAGAACTCTCTTTTCTAAGAAAAGCCTGAATAACAGGAATTCTATGCATTGTTACAAATTGAAACTTATCCATATTACATCATCATTTTATGTTCATTGTTATAATTCTTGGAAAGATTGCTTTAACATTACATCATCATTCTGTGCTCATTGTTATTGGTGAATTGTGCGTTGATACCATTGTTGATGCGAACACAATAGGCCTATTGTTGCACAAACTTTGCCTTGCATTGTTGGTCATGAGATATATATTGTTGGTTCATGCAGTGTGTTTGTGAATTGCGTGCTGATACCATTGTTGATACCTATTGTTGTACAAACTTTACCTTGCATTCTTGGTCATGAGATATATCTCATTAATATGCCTTGCCATAACCATGAATATCGATTTTTTATCGATATTTATTATTTTTCCGAAATCTGAGGTAGACAGTGACCTTCCTCATGCTTTGAAGGTCATGCATGCGAAATTTTATCAAGATCGGAATAAAACTGTAGATTTGTATAAAAAACATACAGATAAACAGACCCACCCACCCACCCACAAACATCCTTCTTTATATATATAGATAGATTGAGAAAATAAAAAAATATTGATCCTGGGATAAAATAGTGACAGATATTGCCCAGTTCATAAGAAATTGCGATCCCTGCCAAAAAAATAAAACAGAAAGGCACAAACCATTTGGTAAACTGCAACCCTTGGAGGTACCTAATCAGAGATGGCATTCAATAGCCTTCGATTACGTAATGCCAATACCTAATACATCCCGCGGGCTTAATGCCGTACTAACGGCCATGAATAAGTTGACCAAAAGAGTGTGTCTAATACCTTGTACCACCAACGTAATAGCAGAGGAGACTATGCTATTGATTCTTGACCATATATTTAAAATACATTGATTCCCACAAATTATTATCTTGGATAGGAAGGAATGTTCGTTTCCAGTCAGCAGTGTGGAAACATATCTTTAAATTGTTAAATTCCACACTAAAGTTTGCCAGTTCGTACCATCCTCAGACTGACGATCACTCCAAACACATTAATCAAACGGTCATTCAGGTGCTTCACCATTACATCGATCTTGACAAGGCTGATTGGGACAGCAGAGATTGGGATAAACAGCGCGGTATCAGAGTACACTAAATTTACCCCTTACATGCTCGATTTAGGGGAAGATATTAGCATTCTTCTGCAGTCAATAAATTTATAGAAAAGAAATAGAGCAAATATTCTTACGTAGTGCGCCCTGCAAAGCTACTAAAACAGGCAAGAGATATTTAAAGGAATGCCAATATAAGGAATAAAAAGCACTTTGATGCACGTCATTCATGGTGGAAGATGAAAGAAAGTGACAAGGTTTTAGTATGGGCTGCCAGATTGTGATTGATGAAACATAAAGTTGGCAGAAAACTATATTCGAGGTATTTAGGTCTATTCACAATCCAAAAAATTATTAAAATAAACTCTCTGCTAGAGTGGCCATCCCACGTAAATGGATAGGGCCCCAAGTTATTAATTTTTCATTCCTCAAGAAGTTTCGAGGAGGAAAACAAGGGAAAATTAACAAACAACCGGGCCCCCATCAAGGAGCCTCAGTCCCTTGATGTGTATAGGATACAGAGACCCCTAACATGAAAAGAAAAAAACCAACAGATATTTCCCGGTAAAATGGGTCGGGTATGAAAATCCATCTTGGGAACCAGAATCCAACTTGCACCATCGTCAAGGTTTGATAGAAAAATTTTTATAGCGTAGTAAAACCGATATTAAAAGTACAGGCGCTTCAACGCAAGTAGAAAATACATGGAAAGTACTGATACGCGAGCCTCAGACAGAAACAATGTCCATTCTATTACCAAAAGTTCGATTTTTCAATCAGGCGGGTCGAGCGTGTCACAGATCGCCACCGAAAATAGCGATCGTGGCAAAAGTAAGGCTATACGAGAAGAGGAACGCAACACTTCTCAATCTCAATCAGCTGTCAAAGGTGGAGGGATTCGAAACCCAGATCGTGCAGCTCCATCTATTGACAAAGTGTAGCATAAAGTGAAGCTACTGAACGCATTGAGAAACAACGATGTTTTGATTGGTCGTAAATCACGAGCATCCAGGCATCAAAGCGCTAAGTGGAGGAGCGTGAATTTTAAATCTGAAAAAGGGGAGAGTGACTCGAGACCTCGACAAGAGAGGTTCAAATGACAGCTCTTAGATAAAGAATCGGGCCATAAGTCGTTTTCAATTTGGCAGCGAGAACAAAGGGAATGCAAGCCGAGGAAAGGAAAATATCCAAGCAGTATAGAAAACTGGAGAACTTAAGAACAGCAATCTGCGCTAATGGGACATTTTGTTCAGTATCTTTAAATGATAGTGAATCGTCAAAGTTAAATGGGCCAGAGCAACGCAGAAACTCGTCTACTCATGAAGAGATGACACCAGGCTGCCATGGACTATACTCGGGAGGAGTAAAATGTTCGCTATCAGTGATACGTTTCACTACACCTTTGGATGGAAACAAGAGTCCACATTCTTCAGTGGGAGAAAACGCCTGGACTCTGCTAGCCAGCCTAAATGCAACCGCATTCTGCTCGTACAATCTAGACTGTTTTCAGGGTTTCCTGGCCACCTCGACGCTCCATGTCCTGCAGCAGCGAGATGAGATCTTAGGCACCTGATTGGAAAGACGATGAAAGTGATAGCACCGTGGGGTCTATGTGCATACACGGAGGACAACTTAGACTCCTGCTAGGATATCATATAAGGTGAGTCACTTTCGTCCCTTATTAACCATACACATTGCAAATTCTTTGTGGGCTCCTCCCTAGCATCCTGCTTGTCAGTAAAATCTTAAAGGCTTATCCCATTTTTTTTTTCGTATATTTCAGTCTGCCCATCATTTTAAATATACGCTTAGTCGTCACCGCCTTCCGTTAATGTTGCGGTACATCAACATTCTATTCAAGTTCACCTCAAGCTTTACCACTTCCAAAGTTTATGAAGATAGACTTTATTAAAAAAATTCATTTCATGCTATGTAGAATTCTCCTCAATTAAAGTATGCAATATTTGTATTGTAAAGAGTATTTATTCATTTTAATTAATGTTTAAAAGCTCGTCGGAGCTCTTTTAATAATTTTAATAATGAAGCAATCAGTGATTGTATAATTATATAACTTATCAAGGATATTTTATTTCCTATGGTCATAATAATTTCTGTATTAGAAATTAAACTGACAGAAAAAATTATCAAAACCCACGCTACCCTCGTGTTAGAGGGAAGCATTCAAAATAAATTAAGTTGTTTTTCTGTTTATTCTACCTGTCCGTTATTTTTCTTCATAGCCAGCACGTTTCGACACTAATTACAGAATTTATACGTGACACACGACTTCTTGTTAAGATGATTTCGATGTTACTTGAACTGAAGCATTGGAATGAGGTGAATTTTCTAAGAGTCAACTGTCAAAAATTTAAGTTAAGGCCATGCAAAATAAATTTTATGTTTATCGTCTGGTGTTTACGAAAAAGTAGGAGGGTCGGGCAGCGATTTTTTTTTAGCCCAAAAAAATTCTTCGAATTCAACAAAAAATCGCGCGGGAGGCTATTTTTATTTTACGTTTTCAAGGCAAATAAGAAAACCCGAATTTTACAACGTGACCTAGTGCAGTAATATACAGGGTAATTAAAAGTCTGCTACCCTCTTCCTATCTTAGATACAAATGTAGTTATGCAAATTCCAATATAGGGAATGAATAGGAACTTGAGGATGCTCTATCTGATGGAGCACCTTTTATCATCTTCAATATGCAAATTAGGACGCATCCAAGTTCTATCTCGAAAACCGTAAGAGGTACACAAAAAAATTCCAATTGCACATTTGTTCATCCGCAAACAGGGCCGTACCCAAAGTTTTTTTTCGGGGGGGCTTAGCGCATGTAGCAGATTTACTTGACATGGTGGCCAATTCCAAAGAAAACAAAATAAATTGGAATGGCGGAATGGAACATTAGCGTAGGTCTACACCGAGTTGATGATTAAAGGGAAAGTTTTTTTCAATAACAGGAAGCTGTTCATGACGTTTATATTATGTTTGGGGCACTGAAATGAATACTTTTGAAAATTTCTGCATTTTTTAAAAACAATTAATTTCTCTAAAAAGGCTTAGCCCATTTCCATAAAAAGTACATCATACATAGTTAAATTACATCAATGCGTAAGTTTAAAACAGTGTTTAGAAAAAAAAAACATTGTAGGCTGGAGGTGTTTAGTAAATAACTCCAAAACAGCTCATCACAGTCAAACAAATCATTCACAAAAGAATTCGCCCTAATGAGAGGAGTCCGTACATGTCGAGTTTATTCAGTTCGGTTCACTGGTTTGAACGCTATAGCCATTTTTTAATTTTTAGAAAAAAATTAATATCTCGAAAAAGGTTTACCCAATTGACATAAAATATTAGGCACAATCTAAGTATAATTTTTATTTGGTTCTGCTATTTGCCGTTTCAGAGGAGTTAGCTGCAAAAAAAAATTGTTCATATAAGTACATATGTGCATACATATCTTCTCGAATCATATTCAGTTTTTAAGTCGAATTCAGCTAAAAAAAATTGACTTTCTTTAACGAATACATAAGCAGATGAGCAGATCACCCACAATCTCTGCAACAGGACAATTGGCTCTTCTACTGTTTGTTGCTTACAAGCAGTCATCTGATACAAAGTAAGTCTTTCCATCAATCCAGATAGTGTTCATTGTAATGTCCACTTCCACCATAGCATTACTGCGTTGATTGGGGTATCTTTATTGATACAGCCTGGTTGTTGTTGTTTGATAATTTTGCCTCGCCTCACTAAAGCAGAAGACCATGTTGATCATTTCCTGGTTAGTGTAGAGTACCATCTTGTTGTAGTCTTATTTTTTCTCAGCTTCAACATGCCTTTATATACCAATTCCACAGGAGACTGGTGGCTTTATAGTAAATTGTGGAACTTTCCAGAACAGAATACAGAAAATGAAATAATTTGCGTGCTTGGCAAATGGTATTCAGAAGAAGAAAAAACACTCGAGACTTGAATCCAGGATTATTGGACTCTGTTGCTCTTGTTTACTCCAATTGGCTACTCATCCCTTGCCTCAGACTTGAGAAAAATAAAGGTTTTAAAGTTGCAGAGCTTGCAATGAGGATTGTGGGCGATCCTCTCATCGGATTTTGTTGAACTTTTTTGTTTTGTTTGGAATTTGCTGTTGAACAAATGTGCAATTGGAACTTTTTTTGTGTATCCTTTACGGTTTTCGAAATAGAATTTGGATGTGTCCTAATTTGCATTTTTGAGAAGATGAAAGGTGCTCCATCAGATCGAACACCCTCAAGTCCCTATCTATTCCCTGTATTGGAATTTGCATAATCACATTGTTATCCCAAGATAAGAAGGGGGTAACAGACTTTTGACTCACCCTGTATACAGGGTGTTTATGAATTCCATTGCCAGACTTGGAGAGGTGAAAGGGAAAGTCAAAACTAACAACTATTCCGTAAACCATTTTTCCCACAAAAACGTTCTAAACGAGTTAAAAAGGTGTAATGATTCCGATCAACCCCTGTGAATGCACAGCTGCATGCAAAGCTGGAAATTAGCAACGAAAGCACTAATTGGTGAATCATGACATGCAGCTCCGGACAATTTATTTGTTCAAATGCAGAAACGGTTATTAAACAAATTAAGTGTTAAGTTAAACAATTACAGTAACTGTTCGAAGTGGCGACCCTGGGCTGTCATGAAGAACGTGCATCTCCGTTGCATGTTCTGTCGCACTCTCTCAAACACTTCTGGTCTTTGCTGTACCTCTCTGCAGGCGCCACAGATTCTTGCTTTCAGCTCGTCAGCACTAGCTATTGGAATAACCTAAACCAGGGTTTTCAAATGACCCCATAAGAAAAAGTCCAGCGGCATTAAAACCTGTGATCTCGGGGCCAGTTTATAGGGCCACCTCTACCTACCCAATGTTGAGGGACGGTTTGATCGAAAAACTCACGCACGGCCCGGGTAAAATGTGCTGGTGCTCCATCGTGCTGCAACTATCTGCTATCTGACTTTCAAAGACACATCTTCCATCAGTTCAAGCAGGATAACTTGAAGAAACGTGAGCTAACGCTCTCTATTCAGGTTTGGAGATAGTACATGCGGTCCGATAGTCTGGTCATGTAGAATTCCAGCCCAAACGTTGACATAAAAGCGTTCCTGATGACTGGAGATGTTTGTGGAATGAGGGTTATGTTCATCCCAACCATGGCTGTTGTGACAATTGAACATGCCCTCTTTGGTGAATCGTGCTTCATCCGAAAATTACACAAGTGTGCCGAATGCAGATTGTTAGTAACACTGAAGATACCATTCAGAAACTTCCCATGCTTGGTAGATAGTCTCTACGTCGCAAAGCCTGAACTTTCTGCTTGTGATAAGGACGTTGCCGGTGCTCATGTGGAATGGTCCGTACAGTCGTGTGATTGATGCCCATATCTTGTACAACTGCATGTGCTTGTGGATGGGTTATCTGCAACTCTTTGCAGCATGTCCTCTTTGACAAGTCGTGTTGCACACTCCTTGGAGAACCAGCGTCATGCCTGCTGGAAAGAAATTTTCCTAAGCGCAGGTCACTCGTCACAAATGTTGCACGACAAAGATGTCGTCTACGAGGGAACCTCTCACGGTAGAGCCTTGCAACTTCTCGTGCACTGCCATCCCTCCATACGGGAACTCATTCATGTTGAGATCTTTGCAGGTGTGATGCTTCTGCTTGTACGTATTTCACAGACTCTGCCTGGTCACCCTCGATGAGGAATGTGATCACCCGTGCGTTCGGATTCACCAATTTTCTGCTTTGGGAAGTAAAGCCATTGGTCCCGTGTAGTTGTTTGCTCGCTGCACGTTAAAGAACCCTCGCGAGACAAAATCTGTGGCCCTATAACGCCGTCTTGAAATGACCATAGCAGTTGAAAAGGACGTTATTACCAAACAAACCAAACCAAATCAATTTCCTGCTTTGCACGCAGCTCTGGTCGGGATCTTTACATCTTTTTAGCTCGTTTACAACGTTTTTGTGTGAAAAATGATATTCTGAATAGTTGTTAGTTTTGACCTTCTCTACCACCTCTCCAAGTCAGGCAATGGAATTCATAAACACCTTGTATATATTGTATTAAACGGTGTAACATATAGCATATAACTTTAAAATACAGTACTGTAAATATTAAATTCCAAAAGTATTTGTCTCCTTTTATCAGGAGAAACTATTACTGTCCAAGACCATCGGTTTTATATTTTAAAAGTGGAAAAATGCGTTTATTGGTTTTCCTTTGATATAAAATAAAAACGAAGTCTAGGACAATAACTTTGTATATTTCTGAAAAATGTACGGTTATAAATACCTTTATAACATGATATTTTAAGCATTTTAAATTTATACTGCGTAGCATTTAAAATACGTTCTTTTAAAACAATTATTTAGCTTTAATATAATAGTACTCAACGTAGTTTAATAAAAGCAACCGCCAATAATTTTATACAGTTTATGGTTCATTTCAAAAAACTGGAAGACTCAGGGTAAAAATTAAGCACAGTACCACTAGCCATGCACTGGTTTTTATCCGAAAAAAAAGCTGTACGGAAGGGTTTTTTATCCGAAAGTTCGTGCGATTTCTGCAAGTACTGAAGTTCGTGATAATGAAATTTGGGGCTGTTAGGGCAAAAATTTTGTTCACACATCGTTTTATCTAAATTGGTTTTATCCGAATTTATTAGCATAGATTTCAATTGGCCTTTGCAGGGACCAAAAAAATAATTCATAATAACGAGGTGTTCGCCTTAATTGAATTCGTTATAATGAGATTTTACTGTAAATATTTCCAGTAAAAGGACTAGGTGAAGCATTGTATATCTACGCAGTAAAAGCGGTCGCCTTAACATCTATCCACACAATTTGTGATCGATCCAAAACCGATTCATGGAAACATGAATCAGTCGAAGAAACCATGACCGATTGGTCATAGAATCAGCCTAACTCGATTCGATTTTCATCGTCACACATGTGTCATAAGTTCAGTACATTGCGTTTAAAATTTTTTTGTATGGATGGAAAGTGGGGAGGGCGGATTTTTTTTAGAGAAAAAAAAATTTAAAAACTGGAAAATTCCGGTCAGGCGGGGAGGACAAACGTAGAATTTAATCACTTTTTGATTCACCGTCATACATAATCAAAACACCAATGGACAAAACACTCCCAACAAAACCCCTCCTGGAGATTGTGACAAATTGAATTAATTAAAATTTATTGATAGGAAATATTAATAATAATGTAACAACAACAGGGAAAGCCCTTTCAGATAAAACCTGAGGGAAAAATTCCTTGTTGTCCCCAACAGACCAAAGCCCAAAAAAGGATTGATGATTGAAACATAAAAGAGTAATAGGAAAAAGAGAAAATATTGGCTAACAAAGCCAAGTAAATCAGAAAAAACGAAATTAGTAAAAACAAAGATAGAAACACTGTATTAATAATTAAATGATCACAATATATGAATGAAAGACAAACACTCATAATCTATAAATAAAGAAAAAATAAAGTAAATTAAAAATGCATATTCTGTGTGTATCTGAACCCCTGTCACAAACTTTTACGGGAGATAGTATGGATGATTCTAAGCAAAAAAGTTCATATGAACATGGGTCGGAATTTGAACGATAACTGAGATATGAAGAAAAATAAAAATGCCGCTATTAAGATCAACAAGTTAATAACTAACATTCTAAAACAACTAGGATGATAATAATAGGGTACAGAAAATTGTGTAAAGTATTAAAATTTGAATGAATTCCAACGAGTAGTTTCCGAGTTAGGCACTCAAAATCATAACACGTGCTCACATGTGATTACTAACCACGACATGTTGCGATATTGACTACATAACTCGAAAACTACTCGTTGGAATTAGCTAAAATTTTAACAATATACACAATTTTATGAGCCTATTATTTCTCCAAATTTCATCATCCTAGAGGTTGTAGAAAGTGACTTATTAATTTGTTGATCTTAGTGGCAGCATTTTTATGTCTGTTCATATCTCAGTTATGGTTCAAATTCCGACTCATGTTCATATGAACTTTTTCACTTAAAATCATCCATACTACCTCCCCTAAAAGTTTTTGATAGTGTTTCAGATACACCCTGTATATATACAGGCATAAGGAAAAAAATTATTTACAGGGAAATGGCCAAATAGTATTACTGAAAAACATTTAAAAGAAAATAAAAAAAAACAAAGAAACAACGCACAGAAAAGAAAATAATCTTATCTTATCTTATATATACACGAGGGTTGGGGCATAAGTCATGGCAACTATTTTTTTGTGAGAATTCGACCGTGGGTGGAAAATGCGAAACTTATAGATGAAAGGACAAGGAATGGAGGAAATGTACGGACATTTAGCAACACGGAAATATTTTGCTCTTCATGTTTATTAAGGTAGTTGATATAACATTACAACTTTCATGTTCCAGAATCATTGCAGCATACATACCCGTTCTAAAGGGCCTCAAAGTAGTCCCCTAAACGTTCACAGAACGCTGCCAACGATGTGACAGACTTCACCATTTCTCACACTAAGTGGAAATCTGGTCATCTCCTGTTGCACAATACGGTATTTGCAATGTCCATTCGTGTCCGAAGCTGTCTACCACGTAATGGTTCCTTACCGTCCGTATAAGATCAAAACCACATGGAGAAAATTCCGGAGAATATAGTGGGTGCTCCAATTCTTACCAAAGCCAGCGGAGACCAGCTATATTGATATATGAGCGTTGTTCAACTCGGGTTACATCCATCCTGCACGGCGGTTGACTAAGAACTGATTTAACATTGTTCTCTATGCAACAAAAGGAAATCACAGGGCTATCTGATGTAATGGAAATATACTATAAATGAACGGTTTCCTCGAGACATATGACATTTTGTGATACCATCCATTAGCAATGAGAGAAAAAATAGTTGCCATGACTTATGCCTCAACCCTCGTATATAATTCATTTTCTGTTTGTTGTTTGTTTGTTTGCCCACTGACAGTTTTTGACATCGGATGGCGCCAACATCGCACGTCGATTCTTCTTTGACCATGATTCTTATTTCGTTCTGCCAACATAGATAAGTACTGGAATAAAGCTCAGATAAGTCAAAACTGTGTTATACCGTCCTCAGATAGGATAAATCCTCAGATAAATACCAGAATAAACCAAAGACATCCTGATAAAGTTATACTGTCCTCTAAAAGTCGGATAGCCACTTATTCCAGGAATACTATTTCGTATAGTGAATCCTTTCGCTCAAATTTACGATCGTTAATGGCGGTACTTCCGGTCTGCTTCGATTTGAATATGCCTTCAAAACCATAGTATTTCGTGTTATATAATTACCATTTTAAACCTTAACGGTCTGAATAAGTCTTAGAGTGCAAGTGAACAGCAGATTAGATCTACATTACCTGTCTGTATTTCATTTTCAATGATTGACAGCATAGCCCCCAAAAGGAGAAACGAAACGGAAGTTTTGCGTCTCTGAGGTCTGAGAGAGACAAATGAAAGTAAGAGACTGGCAGTGCCCTATTCATTTTGCTGAGCGCTACTAGTGCCACCGGAAGTGCAGCGATCTCCATTATGGGAATGGCAGAAACGTAAGGTGGCGTATGTTCTCAATGTTATTTCAGCTGTTTTTGTAGATGTCTTCAAGAGGTATTAGTAAGCGTAACCTGTTTTCTGATTTTTTTAAAAAAACTTTATTGCATTAACTAACGATAACGTATACTTTTAATGACTTTCAATAGCTGATTCAATGCCTTACGAATTTTTAAAAGAGCGCCTACAACTCGCAACTCCTATCGTTATTGTAATAATGGAGGCTTAGCCAGAGACAAGTGAAAGCATAGATGAAGAAAACTGAAGAATAAGAGTTTGGCTTCCAATTCTTACGCCTTATAAGATGTATCCACTTTTTACGAAGAATGTCATCCTTTGGAAATCTATTGTGCAAATATTATACCTGGTTATACGAGCTTGGTGCTCATTTATTGAGTGACAGTTGTTTTTTTAATGCATTCATCACAATAAAAATGTTTATCACAATACTTATCTTTATTGAAATATCGGTACCCGGTCATTTGGCCGACGGACATTTGGTCGACGGACACTTGGCCGACGGACATTTGGCGGAACGGACATTCGACCGAACGGACATTTGGCCGAACGGACATTCGACCGAACGGACATTTGGCCGAACAGACATTTCACCGAACGGACATTTGGCCGACGGACATTTCACCGACGGACATATGACCGAACGGAAATTTAACCGACGGAGAAATTCATTTAATGAAAAAAAAAATGTTTTCAGGAGGTTATTTCGTATAACAAATCTTATGAGACAAATCTGTTTAATTCTTTCTACTAAGCAAGCATATTGTATGGACCTATAAAATTATTCTTTTTTGTATGTCTTTTTAAATAAATGTTTGTTTTTATAACGTTAGGTAGGTTAAGATGGGAACCAGACAAAATGCAACAAAGGGTCTTGTATTATTTAATAATATCAAGTCTTTTCTTGTATGTCTTTTTAAATGAATATTTTACTTCTATAAAATGAGATACTCATTAGTGATGGGCGATATTTGATATTAGATCGTGGTAGTAAAAGTTTATTCCATACACATCAGGTTTCTGTCCTGTTTTATGAGGGGACAAAAATTCTAATATCGGATAGTAATGCGAAAATTCTGACGGACAAATGCGAAAATGCGAAAATTCTGACGGTATCGATGACTCTAAAATATGCGATATTAAAGTATCGTCCATAGGGATGTGCGATATTCTTCGATATCAATAAATATCGCGATAATTTGGTCCTTAGTCGACTAAAAGAGTCGAATAATTCAAACTCGATATAGTCGTAACTACATCGGATTTTTTTATTTGATTATTTCGATTCCTTCCGACGTTTTATGTTTCCGTTATTAAACCAATCCGGGTACCGAAATATCAATTAGATGTTTATACTTTAAAAAATTTAACAAGCTGTGTCACAAAATTATTTTAAGAAAATAAAAAAAAATGTCATTTTCATTTTTGTTTATCTGACAATAATGGAATGTTGATAAAGTCAGAACATTTAAACTGGGA
>JAHWFO010098673.1:241432-278907 GCA_023313115.1 Rhysida immarginata | reverse complement strand
CCCCCCCCCCTCAGGAAAAACATTATGAAATTTGAAAACTGTACATGGGAAAAGGGAAATGAGTTTTTCTGTTTTTGTCTACATTAGCTAGCCATACCTTTTACTTTACCCACTCGATAAAGGGCAGGGGATGAGATTTTTTCACCGGGTTTTTTGCTAAACCCATATTCAACATGATGCTCTACAACTTTCTAAATAACACATGGGGTCTAACCCCTACCCCTACAAAATTAAAAATTTCAAAATTTACCCCTTCACCCCCAGGGACGCGAAATGTTTTTATTCTGAATTAGGGGACATTAAAACCAAATAGTCAATATTCATTTTACCCGGTGTCATTTGTTTGTTCAATGCAGTATTGCAAGTAAACGGAGCTGCGGGGACTCCATGTTCATATGACAAAAAATACTTCTAAGGAACTCTTCTATCATCTCCCAAAAAGTCTATACTCAATTCAAAAACACCCTGTATATAAAGAAGAATGTTTGTGGATAAGTATTTTTCTTATACAAACTTCCAGTTTTATTCTGATCTTGCTCATTTGAACTTCAAAATTTTGCTCATTTGAACTTCAAAGCTCAATTGAACTTGCACTAAATTAGGTCTTGAAAAAAAATAATTATCGATAATAAATCGATTTTCATGATCAGGGCAGTGCATATATTAAGAAATATCTCATAATCAACAATGCAAATTTGTGCAACAATAGGTACCAACAATCGTATATACACGCAATTCACCGACACTACTCACGGACCAACAATATACAGGGTGTCCAAAAAGTCTGGCAACATAGCAGATATTTCAAAGCTGCCAGGTAGGCAAGATCTGATGAGTATGGTTTATGTTATAGAAGGGTGGGGAATTCATTGCCACACTCAAATTTGATCTTGACCACCAAATTTAAGGTCATCCATTTGCAAACTCGAAAACTATTAAAGAGAGAGAAAAAATTGCAATTGCTACCACCTAGAACCACACCGCCTTAGCTTAAAAACAATTTTTAATCACACCCTTCCCCTTGAAAGATTTTGAGAAAATGGGCAAGAAAGAGCCACTCACGAATGTGCTTCCCTTCCCCTGCACAACAGTGTGCTTCACAGCAATTCGTATTTATTTATTTTATTAATTTACAAAATATGCATCCCATATAGGATATGTAATGAAATTATACAATAATCTATTTACACACTGTATTAGACTTATATAACAAGTTTCATATGCGTTAGAAATCTCAGCCAACCTGGCTAGCTCAACTAGACCTTGAGGGACTGTTTCTCGCTCATTTTCTTAGAATCTTTCAACGGGAAGAGTGTGATTAAAAATTGTTTTTAGACTAACGTGGTGTTGCTGTACAGGGTAGCAATTGGAAATTTTTCTTTATCTTTAATAGTTTTCGAGTTAGCAAATGGATGACTTTAAATTTGGGGGCCAAGGTCAAAATTGAGTGCGACAATATATATTCCCAAACACCCAATAACCTATAAACCTCTTCAGATCTCGCCTACCTGGCAGTTTGAGACATCTGGCATGTTGCCAAACCTTTTGGAAACCCTGTATATTTCATGACCAACAATGCAAGGAAAAATTTCGGCAACAATAGCTATCAAAAATTATATCAACATGCAATTCACAAACACTCTGCATGAACCAACAATATGTATCTCATAATCAGCAACGCACGGCAAAGTTTGTGCAATACAGATTTGTAACAGTGCATAGATTTCCTGTTATTCAGGCTTTTCGTAGAATTCAAATTTCTTAGTTCTTAAAAATTTCTTGAAAATCTTTAGAAATGATCAGTAACTGGAGATAATGGAGAGTTAGCAGACTATTGTGGAAGAGTGGAAAGACGACAAAGGAAGAGGAGAATTGGCGACTGCTAGACTACAAAGAATTATGAATGGCGAAATTTTGCTTCCAAGATATCGACAGCACAGTAAAAAATTGCAACATTGTGAGAATACTGTAAGAGCTGCGTGTCTTAGCCCCCTCTGTAATACAACGCAATCCTCGTAACGCACTTTAAACTCTAATAATACTAATCAAAACCAAGTAATAAGAACTCAGCGTCACAGCCTCAGTAGTGACAAAATTTATCTCGGTGTAACTAATCACCGTACTATTCGTACCGTAACTGCCTATAATGTCGTGTACTCTGCTACAGATCTGTATGCCTCCACACAACTATCATGGATCTTTAAATATCATGAAAACTTCACTATAATCTTATTATATGGCTTTAGTTCTACAATTAATCTAACTTTCTTTGGTATCTAGCCTGTGATAGCATAGTGGATATGCAACGATTCTCAACCAAAAAATATATATAATTCTTTCATTTACCCCAACACATACCATTCGCTCACCTGGTCCTGACCCTTGAGTCTTCCAACAACTGCATGAAACTAACTCTTTTATCTTACCATGTACTATCAGAATGACTCAACTATCGTATAAGTTAAAATTCAATCTCTTTATTAAATAAAGAAAAAACAAATATAACTCTAATGACAGTATAGGGAAAAGCTTAGTAAAAACTAAAATTCAATTTTACATCCCTCATTACACTAATCTTGCAATGTGCTCTGTTATAAGAAATACTACACAATTTGCATTCTACAAAATGAAAATCTAAGAATAGTCACTCTCCTTGGTTACTATACAATAAGAGTTATGTATTATCTTAATAAATGGTGTCTGTTGGCATGAACACACAATTCTTTAAGTCATCTTTGTCAACTATAATTCGCACCTTTAAAATATTTCTTTGCTTCTTTAACGCGCGGGTTCGCTTAGCATATATATATATAACTAGCAGAGTTACCCGGCACATGCAGGTAAAGAGATGGATCTCAGAAAATTGAATTATAAATCACATTTGGTTAAATAATTACTAAATCAATACAACACAGAGCAAAGTGACTATCCATTCTACGAAAAATACTAAAAACAGGTAAACCAGGTGATATATCGGAGCATCTAAACTCTTCTTGACTTGCCTTACCACTATGGAGCATCACCAGATACTTTAGACTCAAGATTTTCTTGCCTTAGACGAAGAAGCTCTTATACCCTGTTGCTCTATTCGAAACTGCCGTTGTTCAGATGTTTCAAACGCCCGTATAACTTTTTCTATTTTAGTTTCAGAGTTTCTCTGACCAATACTCGTTTTTTCTCTTTCCTTTCCTGACACATAAATTTTTGCCAGTCGTCTGGAGCTCAAGGAAGACACGCGTGACTCCTATGCCTAATCAATAGATGCGGCCTTATAAATGTTCTGTCAATGCATCTTCACTGTATGCTCATTATCAAATATTCTTGGAAACGAATGTTCAGTCAACGCATTGCCAGCATTTCAGTTTACAGAATATACACTTTCCCACAGAATATAGTCAAAATATATTTTTAGGCAATGTTTGGACCTATTGTGCTACCAAATAAGCTAGGTGATAGATAACCCCTGCGTGGCTCGGACCTTTTTTTGGAATGAATTTTGAAATATCTTAAAAATAACACACATGAACACGCTTAGAATTAATACAGTAAAAATTCTTAAAAAAAATTCGTAAGCATTTTTTTTAAAGGCTCACAATAGATTGACTTCTCCAAGGATGCCTTTGCTAGTCTAAATAATTTCTTACGTAATCTTACTTTAGATGTACACTTGATGTTGGTCCAATTCTCTTTCTTCTCTTGATGTCTTAAATCAAAACTCGGCCTTTCATCACTTTGTGTTGTATAGTGGTCGCCGATTCTTCTATTTACTTGCTTCCCATTTGTTCAATACAGCACGGAGATAAAGGAGCGCTTCCTCTGCCGTCTTTCCACTTTTTCTCAATAGTCTGCTAAGTCACTATCTCCAGTTACTAATCATTTTTAAAGATTTTCAAAAAATTGTTAAGTACTAAGAACTCTCTTATCTAAGAAAAGCCAGAATAACAGGAATTCTATGCATTGTTACAAATTTTGCCTTTTATTGGTGGTCATCTTCTATATATATATATAAAGAAGGATGTTTGTGGGTGGGTTTGTTTGTGAGTTTGTTTCTTATACAAATCTACAGTTTTATTCCGATCTTGATGAAATTTTCCATACATGACCTTCAAAGCATAAGGAAGGTCACTGTCTAGCTCAGATTTCGAAAAAATAATAAGCATTGATAAAAAATCGATTATAATGGTTATGGCAAGGCATATTAGTGAGAAATTTCTCATGACCAACAATGCAAAGCAAAGTATTTGCAACAAAAGATGTCAACAATGGTGTCAACACGCAGTGCACCAACACTCTGCACGGACCAACAATATATATCTCATGTCCAAAAATGCAAGGCAAAGTTTGTGCAATATAGATAAGTTTCAATTTCTAAAAATGCATAGAAGTCCTGTTATTCCAGCTTTTCTTAAAAAAGAGTGTTCATAGTAGTATTTAACAATTTCTTGAAAATCTATAAAAATGATCAGTAACTGGAGATAATGGAGAGTTACCAGAATATTGATAAAGAGTGGAAAGACGACAGAGGAAGCACTCCTTATTGAGTGCTGTATTAAGCAAATGGTAAGCAAGTAAATAAAAAAATAGGCGACAGCTAGACTATTCAAACTGATGATGGCCAAGTTTTGCTTCAAGTCATCGAGAGGAAATTGCAAAAACATCAAGTGTACATCTAAAGTAAGATTACGTGAGTAAGAAATTATTTACACAAGCAGTGACATCCTTGGATAGGTCCCTTGGAGTTTTTTAAAAAAAAAAAATTCGAATTTTCACTCGGAATTTTTACTTTATTAATTCTAATCAGCCACGCCGGAGTTATCACCTAGCTTATTTGGTAGAACAGAGGATCCAAACATTTTATAAAAATGCATTTTGACTAAATTTTGTGGGAATGTGTATATTTTGGAAACTGAGATGCTGATAATGCGTTGACTGAACGTTCGTTTTCAAGAATTATTGATAATGAGAATAAAATGCTAATGCAATGACAGAATATTAATAAGGCATCGTCTATTGATGAGGCATAGGAGAAGGTCACGCGTGTCTCCCTAGAGCTCCCTATCAAACGTCCAGACGACTGGCAAAAATTTATGATTCTGGAAAGGAAAGAGAAAGAACGAGTATTGGTCACAAAAAGTCTGCAACTAAAACAAAAAGCTCTACGGGCATTTTATACATCTGAACAACGGGAGTTTCGAATAGAACAAGAGGATATAAAAGGTTCTACGTAAAGGGCAAGAAAAACTTCAGTCTTAGGTATCTGGTGTTGCTCTGCAGTGGTGAGGCAATTATAGAATTTTAATTACGTATAATTAAGTATATTACCCAGATTTCCTGTTTCTTGTATTTTTTTGTAGAATGGATAGTCCCTTTGCTCTGAGTTGTACTGATTTTTATTTAACCAGTTGGAAGTTGTAATTTAATTTTTTGAAACTGTTTTCTTTATGTATAAGTGTAATTACCCCGTGCAATGGCTGGTACCTGTGCTAGTGAGATTTATATTGTTTATCTGTGCAGTGTTTGTGAATTGCGTGTTCATACCATTGTTGATACCTATTGTTGGACTAACTTTGCCTTGCAATGTTGATCATGAGATATTTCTCATTAATATGCCCTGACATAACCATGAATATCGATTTTTTTATCGATAATTATTATTTTTCTGAAATCTGAGGTAGACAGTGACGTTCCTCATAGTTTGAAGGTCAAGTATGCAAAATTTCATGAAGATCGGAATAAAACGGTAGATTTGTATTGAATGCACTCAAAAAAACCCACAAACAAACTTCCTTGTATATATAGAAGACTAACAGAGGTACCCGGGATAATTATTACCCTTGTAGGTAAACAGAACAATCTCAAAAAATTAAATTATATTTCCCAATTGGTTAAATATAACTCAATCAATACAACAATACAGTACAGGGACTATCCATTCTACGAAAAATTCGAAAAACAGGAATTTTAGATGATATACCGGGCCTTTATCTAAACTCTTCTTGACTTGCCTCACCACTGCGGAGCATCACCAGATACTTTAGACTCAAGTTTTTTTTGCCCTTGACGTAAAAGACCTTATACCCTCCTGCTTTATTCGAAACTGCCGTTGTTCAGATGTTTCTAATGCCCGTATAGCTTTTTGTGTTTTACTTACAGAGTTTCTCGGACCAACATTCATTCTATCTCTTTCCTTTCCAGGCACATAAATTTTTGCCAGCCGTCTAGACATTTCATAGGGAGACACACGTGACTCTTTTGTCTCATCAATAGACGCTGCCTTATTAATGTTCTGTCATTGCATCATCATTTTATGCTTATTATTAATAATTCTTGGAAACGAACGTTCAATCATTATCATCATCTGCTTCCGAAATATACACATTCCCACAGAATATAGTTTAAATATATTTTTATCAAAGGTTTGGATCTTGTGTGCTACCAAATAAGCTAGGTGATAAATGTGGGCATAGCTCATACTGTTTTTATGATTAAATTTTGCAATATCTTAAAAATAAACACATGAGAACGCTTAGAATTAATAGAGTAAAAATTCATAATTCATACAGTAAAACTTCGAAAAAAATTTTAAATGCTCACAATGGATGGACCTCTCCCTGTATGCCGCTGCTAATCCTAAATAACTTCTTAGTAACTTAATCTTACTTTAGATGTTCCCCTTGATGTTGTTGCAATTTCCACTCTCGATGTCTTGAAGCAAAACTTGGCCATTCATCTCTTTGCGTATTCTAATGGTCGCATATTCTTCTATTGACATGCTTAGCATTTGCTCAATACAGCACAGAGCTAAAAGACTGCTTCCTCTGTCGTCTTTCCGCTCTTTTTCAATAGTCTGCGAACTCTGCATTATCTCCAGTTATTGATCATTTCTAAAGATTTTCAAGATATTTTCAAGTACTAAGAACTCTCATTTCTAAGAAAAGCCTTAATAACAGGAAATTATGAATTGTTACTAATTGAACCTTATCTATATTGAACAAAGTTTGCCTTTCATTGTTGGTCATGAGATATATAGTTGATCCCTGTATAATGTTCATGCATTGCGTGTTGATACATATTGTTGATACCAATTGTTGCACAATCTTTACCTTGGTCATGCCATATTTCTTATTAATATGCCTTGCCGTAACTATGAATATAGATTTTTTTATCAAGAGTTATTTTTTTTCGAAATCTGCTTTGAAGGTCAAATGTGCAAAATTTCATAAAGATCGGAATGAAACTGTAGATTTGTATAAGAAACAAACCCACTGTAACGTGGAAGCGTGCAAAATTAATAATTTATTTACAGAACAGGTGAACTAGATTTTAAGCACACAAAATAAAAATGTTTATTAAACAACTTGTTCAACAAAGCCAAAAAGTTCAGGCCAAAAATAAATTAGATGGATAGCTTCTCCAAATTATATTAGAATAACAGATAACGCAAAATGATTAACTTCTACAAGGTCCATAATAATAAAAGCACATTGACAGGTAAGATCAATTCTGATGAGTCGTTTCTTTAAACAGATCCAAGTTCTATGTCTACGTTGGCAACTTTGAGATAAAACTGATGCCGCTTCTCTTTTCAGGTTTTCTCCTACGATGTCGACACGTGCGCCGTGTTCATCGCTGCGGACTGCTCCGTTGCCAAGTCACTCCAGCATACCAGCGCTCCAATCGTGGCGTCCATGAAAAATTTCAAAGGAGAACAAATAAATGTCAAAATTATCCAAGCAAATAAAAGCTTTCCACCAAATAACTATCTATACATATAGCTGGCTATTCCATCTTGTAATTTAGTAAATAATTTCAATAAATGAGTAAAGTCCTATCAAGTGTAATTATTTCAGTAATAACTATAATAAATATCAACGAATGCCCTCCAATATGCAATCCGGGCTTATGCACATAAAAATGACTGAATCCGTTTAATGACTGCAAATATAACTATATGTTTTTACTATGGAAAAATATCATGCCTTAAAGAAAATCCGCCCACCAATCTATCTATCTATCTTCTATATATATAAAGAAGGATGTTTGTGGGTCTGTGCGTCTGTGGGTCTGTGGGTGGGTCTGTGTGTGGGTCTGTGGATCTGTGTGTACGTTTTTTATACAAATCTACAGTTTTATTCCGATCTTGATAAAATTTCGCATACATGACCTTTAAAGCATGAGGAAGGTCACTGTCTACCTCAGATTTCGGAAAAATAATAAATATCGATAAAAAATCGATATTCATGGTTATGGCAAGGCATATTAATGAGAAATATCTCATGACCAACAATGCAAGGCAAAGTTTGTACAACAATAGGTATCAACAATGGTATCAACACGCAATTCACAAACGCTCTGCATGGACCAACAATCAATATCTCATGACTAACAATGAAAGAAAAAGTTTGTGCAAGTGTAATTATCCCGGGCAACGCCGGGTACCTCTTCTAGTCTATATATATAAAGAAGGATGTTTGTGGGTCTGTCTGTGGGTCTGTTTTTTATACAAATCTACAGTTTTAGTCCGATCTTGATAAAATTTCGCATACATGACCTTTAAAGCACGAGGAAGGTCACTGTCTACCTCAGATTTCGGAAAAATAATAAATATCGATAAAAAATCGATATTTATGGTTATGGCAAGGCATATTAATGAGAAATATCTCGTGACCAACAATGCAAGGCAAAGTTGGTACAACAATAGGTATCAACAATGGTATCAGCACGCAATTCATAAACACACTGCATGAACCAACAATATATATCTCATGACTAACAATGAAAGGAAAAGTTTGTGCAAGTGTAATTATCCCGGGCAACGCCGGGTACCTCTTCTAGTATATATAAAGAAGGATGTTTGTGGGTCTGTGGGTCTGTTTGTATGTTTTTTATACAAATCTACAGTTTTATTCCGATCTTGATGAAATTTCGCATACATGACCTTCAAAGCATGAGGAAGGTCACTGTCTACTTCAGATTTCGAAAAAATAATAATTATTGATAAAAAATCGATATTCATGGTTATGGCAGGGCATATTAATGAGAAATATCGCATGACCAACAATGCAAGACAAAGTTTTTGCAACAATGATATCAACAGGCAATTCACAAACACTCTGCATGGACCAACAATATATATCTCATGACCAACAATGCAAATAAAAGTTTGTGCAACAATAGGTATCAACAATGGTTTCAACACGCAATTCACCAATAACAATGAGCTCAAAATGATGATGCAATGATAAAGCAATCCTTTCCAAGAATTATAACAATGAAAATAAAATGATGATGCAATATGGATAAGTTTCAATTTGTAACAATGCATAGAAAAATAATTACTATCGATAAAAATCGATATTCATGGTTATGGCAAGGCATATTAATGAGAAATATCTCATGACCAACAATGCAAGGCAAAGTTGATACAACAATAGGTATCAACAATGGTATCAGCACGCAATTCACAAATACCCTGCATGAACCAACAATATATATCTCATGACCAACAATGCAAGGCAAAGTTTGTGCAACAATAGGCCCATTGTGTTCGCATCAACAATGGTATCAACGCGCAATACACCAATAACAATGAGCACAGAATGATGATGTAATGTTAAAGCAATCTTTCCAAGAATTATAACAATGAACATAAAATGATGATGTAATATGAATAAGTTTCAATTTGTAACAATGCATAGAATTCCTGTTATTCAGGCTTTTCTTAGAAAAGAGAGTTCTTAGTACTTAACAATTTTTTGAAAATCTTTAAAAATGATCAGTAACTGGAGATAATGGAGAGTTAGCAGACTATTGAGAACGAGTGGAAACACGACAGAGGAAGCACTCCTTTAGCTCCGTGATGTATTGAGCAAATGGGAAGCAAGTAAATAGAAGAATCGGCGACCGCTAGACTGCACAAAGCGATGAATGGCCAAGTTTTGCTTCAACACATCGAGAGAAGAGTGGAAATTGCAACAACACTAAGTATACATCTGAGGTAAGATTACGTGAGTACGAAATTATTGGAGAGGTCCAGCCATTGTGAGCCTTTAAAAAGATTTTTTTCGAATTTTCATTAAGAATTTTTACTGTATTAATTCTAAGCATTTTCATGTGTTTATTTTTAAGATATTGCAAAATTTAATTTAATTTTTTGAGATTGTTCTGTTTTTATCCAAGTGTAATTATCCCGGGCAACGCCGGGTACCTTTGCTAGTAAGCAATAAGGGCTGTTCATTCTCTAAATTTATTTCAGAACCCAGCAGCTCCTGTGTGGCCTTCTTATTAGTAAAATAAGTATTAACACCAGTCGCTAATCCAATACAGCGCAATAGCTGCCTCGATAGCTCCAATCCACTTGAAAATTATTACAGAGGTGAAATCCGCTAAATAGCACACTGTCGCCAGTTTATTGCGGCACCATTAACTCGGAACACTAAAATACACAAAACTTATCCGAAGCACACCCTCTGTAAACAATGCCACTTAACATTTTTCCTGCTACTTGGTTAAAACATACTGAGAGTGAAACTAATTTTACTTTTCTATTTGCACAGGTCGGCAAGCACAAAACCACCTACTCCGGTGTCTAAAAATGCCTTAAAGCTATATGGAAAAATTCCATATACTCGCATGCCGCATTGCATAAACTTTAATTCTTCAAAAATTTTCTGACTGTCTCGCGATACAACAACAAGACAGCAGGTCAAATGGGAGAGCTGAAAACCGCTCAAAAATATCCTAATGTCCGTAGCAATAATGTGAAACAAAAAGTCATTACCGTGAGGGTTAGTTACGACAGGCTCAGTCAGCTCCACGACAGCAGTGAGTCGAATCTCCGAACAGTTCCTCTGACGGGGTTCCTCTCCTACTTGAGACGGCTGCTTGGCTTTCCCGCGACGTTCGCTTGAATTGGAAAAACATAAACCATTAATTTCATGTTCAGGCTCCGCCCTGTATCCCTTGGCGAATCTCCTGCAATTCAATTTTCCCGGAGAGGCATTCCTCTCTTCTGTGACTTCGTCACAAAGCGTCGAAATGGCACGAAACCTCGTGCCCTCAGCTCTCGCCCGTTCATCCGTATCTCTCGACGGCAAAATCTCTTCTCCCTTTCGTCGCGCTCCCCTCTCACCTTCATGGCTCTGTCTCGCGCCTCGCGCGACTTGGCGAACGAACCATTCTCCCTTCCCGGGGGGGGGGGGGTCTCCTTCACTCTTCGCTTGAAACTACTATTAACAAATATTCGAGTCGCGGAATTCTTTTTCCTTTCCGGATCGGGTTCCAAATTCCGTACACCCACAAACAAACAAACAAACATCCTTCTTTATAGACTGACTAGCAAAGGTACCCGGTAAACAGAACAATCTGAAAAATTAAATTAAATTTGGCAATAACTTAAAAATAAACATTTGAAAATGCTTAGAATTAATACAGTTAAAATTCTTAATGACAATTCAAAAGAAATTTTTTTAAAGGCTCACAATGGATGGACCTCTCCAATAATTTCTTACTCACGTAATCTTACTTCAGATGTACACTTGATGTTGGTGCAATTCTCTTTCTTCTCTCGGTGTCTTGAATCAAAACTTGGCCTTTTATCACTTTTGTTGTCTAGTGATCGCCGATTCTTCTATGTACTTGCTTCCCATTTGTTCAATACAACACGGAGCTAAAGGATTGCCTCTTCTCTCGTCTTTCCACTTTTTCTCAATAGTCTGCTAACTCTTTATTATCTCCAGTTACTGTCATTTTTAAAGATTTTCAAGAAATTCTTAAGTACTAAGAACTCTCTTTTCTAAGAAAAGCCTGAATACCAGGAATTCTATGCATAGTTACAAATAGAAACTTATCCATATTGCATCATCATTTTGTGTACATTGTTATAATTCTACGAAAGATTGCTTTAACATTGCATCATAATTTTCTGCTCATTGTTATTGGTGAATTGCGCGTTGATACCAATGTTGAAGCGAACACGATGGGCCTATTGTTGCACAAACTTTTCCTTGCATTGTTGGTCATGAGATATTTCTCATTTATATACCTTGTCATAAACATGAATATCAATTTTTATCGATATTTATTATTTTTCCTAAATCAGAGGTAGACAATGACCTTCCTCATGCTTTGAAGGTCAAGTATGCAAAATATCATCAAGATCGGAATTTAACTATAGATTTGGAGAGGTCTATCCATCGTGAGCCTTTAAAAAAGATTTTTGTGGTAAATCAAATCCCGGTATAACACCTAGAATGGATTTTTTCAGTGAAGAGGTAAATTCCTGTATTTCGGATTTTTCTTATAATGGATAGTTCCTTCGCTCTATATTGTAGTGATGGAGTTATTATTTAACCAATTTGGAGGTTTTATTTATCTTTTTGAGGTTGTTCTGTTTACCTACAAGTGTAATTATCCCGGGCAACGCCGGGTCCTCTGCCAGTAATAATAATAATCTATGTATATAAAGAAGGATGCTTGTTTGTTTGTGGGTTTGTTTGTGGGTTTGTTTGTTGGTTTGTGGGTTTGTTTTTTATATAAATCTACAGTCTTATTCTGAAATTGATAAAATTTCGCATACATGACCTTCAAAGCATGAGGAAGGTAACTGTTTACCTCAAATTTCGAAAAAATAATAATTATTTATAAAAAATCGATATTCATGGTTATGGCAAGGTATGTTAATGAGAAATATCTCATGACCAAAAATGCAAGGCAAAGTTTGTGCAACAATAGGTGTCAACAATGGTATCAACACGCAATTCACAAACACTCTGCACGCACCAACAATATATATCTCATGACCAACAATGAAGAGAATACTTTGTGCAACAATAGGTATCAATGATCGTGTCAACACGCAATTCAGACTACGCTCGGACTAGCAACAGATATCTCATGGCCAACAATGCAAGGCAAAGTTTGTCCAACAATAGGTCCGTCGTGTTCGCATCAACAACGGTCTCAATGCGCAATTCACCAATAACAATGAGCACAAAATTATTCAAAGAATTATAACAATGAACATAAAATGATGATGCAATGACAGAACATTCTCCCCGGCAACTCTGCCATCTTTTCATCTATTGATAAAGTAATGTGCATTACCCTACAGAATTTTTAAATTCCCTTGAACCCCCAGGAATGCCGCCACATAAGCTAACTATAAAAAAAAGATCCTTTATCATGCCATTACGTAACTTGAACCCAACAAGGCTGTGCAATGGAACAAGACTAACCGTGAAGAATCTATTGCCGAACGTTATAGAGGCCACGATCATCACGGGGAATGCCGCAGGTGAAGAAGTATTCATTCCATTAATGCCCAGTGATTCAAATATGCCCTTCCATTACAAGCGATTGCAGTTTTCCATACGGCTTTCATTCGCTATGAGTATCAACAAGGCCCAGGGGCAATCGCTTTGTGTGGCAGGCATTAACTTGGAAACGCAATGTTTTTCACACGGGCAATTATATGTAGCTTGCTCAAGAGTCGGCACCCAGATAATTTGTTTGTTTGCGCCTCGGACGGACAAACAAAAAACATAGTGTACCGTCCAGCTTTGGAGTAAAAACTGGGATATAAATAAAATTGTCTGGAGAGCGCATTCGAACCTCGGCTGGCGAATCCAGGCAATAGAAACGGTCTTTTTTATATACCTGAAACAATTACATGTGTTTAACTGAAGCAAATCAACATTCTTGAAGTTGTTTTGCTGACCTATAACTATAATTATCCTGGGCAACGCCGGGTAGATCAGCTAGTCTTTCTATGTATATAAAGAAGGATGTTTGCTTGTTTGTTTGTATTTTATACAAATTTACAATTTTATTTCGATCTTGATAAAATTCCGCATACATGACCTTCAAAGCATGAGGAAGGTTACTGTCTACCTCAGATTTCGATAAAATAATAATTATTGACAAAAATCGATATTCATGTTTATGGCAGGGCATTTTAATGAGAAATATCTCAAGACAAAGTTTTTGCAACAATAAGTAACAACAACGGTATCAACACGCAATGCACCAACGCTATGCAAGGATCAACAATATATGTCTCATGACCAACAATGCAAGGCAAAGTTTGTGGAATATAGATAAGATTCAATTTGTAACAATGCATAGAACTCCTGTTTTTCAGGCTTTTCTTAGAAAAGAGAGTTCTTAGTACAGTTTCTTGAAAATCTTTAAAAATGATCAGTAACTGGAGGTAATGGTGAGTTAGCAGAATATTGAGAATGAGTGGAAAGACGATAGAGGAAACACTCCTTTGGCTCCGTGCTGTATTGAGCAAATGGAAAGCAAGTAAATAGAAGAATTGTCGACCGCTAGACTACACTAAGTTAATGACCAAGTTTTGCTTCAAGACATCGAGAGAAGAGTGGAAAGTGCAACAACATTATGTGTACATCTAAAGTAAGATTACGTGACAAAGAAATTATTTAGACTAGCAGTGGCATCCTTTGAGAGGTCCATCCATTGTGAGCCTTTATAAATTTCTTTTTCGAATTTTCATTAAGGATTTTTGCTGTATTAATTCTAAGCGTTTTTATGTGTGTTAATTTAAAAAAATTGCAAAATTTTATTTAAAAAACTTCCGAGCAATGCCGGGGTTATCACCTAGCTTATTTGGTAGCACAGCAGATCCCAACTTTTCTTAAAAATACATTTTGACTATATTCTGTGGGAAAGTATATATTTTGGAAGCTGAGATGCTAATAATGCCATGACTGAATGTTCGTTTCCAAGAATTATCAATAATGAGCATAAAATGATGATGCAGTGACAAAACTTCAATAAGACAGCATCTTTTGATGAGGCAAAGGAGTCACGCGTGTCTCCCTTGAGATTCCTATAAAACGTCCAGACGACTGGCAAAAAGTTATGTGCCTGGAAAATAAAGAAAAAGAACGAGTATTTGTCAGAGAAACTCTGCAACTAAAACAGATAAATTTATAGAGCATTTGAAACATTTGAGCAATGGGAGTTTCGAATAGAGCAAGAGGGTATAAGAGTTGTACGTCAAGGGCAAGTAAAAGTTGAGTCTAAATTATCCGGTGATGTTCCGAAGTGGTGAGGCAAGTCAAGAAGAGTTTAGATAAAGTCCCTGTATGTATTGATAGTCCTGTTTTTCGTATTTTACGTAGAATGGATAGCCCCTTTGCTCTGCGTTGTATTGATTGAGTTATTATTTAACCAATTTGGAGTTATAATTTAATTTTTGAGATTGTTCTCTTTACCTATAAAGGGTAATTATCCCGGGTGTTTGTTTCAAAACTGACCGGTATAATGGAAAAATCTAAACGGGCAGCGATAGAAATACACCGTGAACTAATTTCGAAAGATTGTCTACCTGAAAATTTACTGTTGTACTAAGCATATTGCTACAAACGGTGTATTTCTATCGCTGCCCGTTTAGTTTTTATTGATTTTTCAAATATACCGGTATACCGGTCATTTTTGAAACACCCGGTGTATATGTATCAAACAGCAGGTGCACGAGCCTCAAGATGGGTAAATGTCCGGATTTAACGGACATATAAAAAGGGGTTATAATAGGCTATCGGAGCAAGGGTGGCACCATCTGCGAAACGGCGTGATTTGTGAACTGTTCTCGGTCCGCTGTAGTGAACGTATACAAGGAGTGGATAGCAGGGACAGAAATCGTGTCCCAACGCCATCATTATAAAGGGTCACGAGCCATCGACCAAAGGGTAACCACAACAGCCAATGTCGTAAAAGGTAACAAGAGAGCCAGTCCATCAACTGACCACCAGATTTAACAGTGGTGCCAAGAGACATGTATCCGATATTACCGTTGAACGCACCCTGCTATGGATGGACCTGAACAGTCGACTCATGGTTGATGCATCCATGTTGACCACGGGTCATTATCAACGAAGCCTAGACTTTGCACGTGAGCAAGGCTATTTGACCACAGACGAGTGGGCTAAGGTCGCCTTCCCCGACGAGTCAAGGTTTTTGCTTCATAAGATTGACCGGCGATGGCGAGTGCGTGGTGACCGCCATGAAATGAGACCGCAGGAGGCTGTTGTGGGCCGTAAACAGACTGGTGGGGGTTTTGTGCGCGTGTGGGGGATCTTCTGTTGGGAGCAGTTAGGTCCACTGATTCTTTCAGAGGGCAATTTGAATGCCTGTGGCTATCTGTCAATCGTAGCGGACCAGGTACACCCGTACACAGCTCATGATGTTCCCCCAATGTGATGGTGTGTTCCAGCACCACAATGTACCCTGCCACAAAGCACGTCTCTTTCTGGATTGGTTCGAGGAACACTCTACTAACCTTCATCGCCATGCACGGCAGCTGAATCCTCCACTATGACTCTCGAATCTTTGTGGACAACGCTTCAAGCGGAATGGACTACCATACCATCGGACACATACCGCGCACTTCTTGAGTCCATGCTACGACGCCTAGCAGCAGTTATAGCGGCGAAGGATGGCTACTCTCATTACTAAGCGGATGATCATAATTCAGTGATATGACAGTGTATATATCACTTATCTGTTCACAGTAGTATTCAACCTTCACTACGGTCAAATGTTCGCATTTTTGTCGCATGTAGCACCCGTAATTTTACACGTTGTACTTTGTTCTGTTCTGCTTAGAACCCGTCTTCTCCGCTCGAAGATCTGCGGTGGTGGCTCGGTGTTCTCTTGCTCCAGCCGTCGATGAGCTAGGAATTGCGCTTTAGGCTTACGGCCTAGCTATCGCTGGTTGACCCCACGCTCCCCTAAACTTTCTACAGCCCAACTGTAGAGGGGTATCGCCGTGGCAGTCAATACAGGTTTGGTACGAGCAGCTGGTGCCTCAGTTCTAAGGGTGCCAACCCTCCTTACTCCGCGCTGTGCACCGCACGAACCCGGTCACCTGTTGCTACGCCAAGCCAATTACCTCCCGCTGCTGCCCGCTCTGGCCGTCTCCTCGTTGCATTCGGCTAAGCTCGGCTTCAAGCCTCGGAGTCGTTGCTCTGTATGCGGGGACGCCTCTCACTCTCCTCCAGTGTCTTGCAGTTTACAAGAGCACGTTTTCATTCTTCCGTCCTTCCACTTTTAGTGCACAAGTTCTTCTCACTCTTCTCTCTGCTCTTTTCTCTACTCAAGTCTCGTTGCTACTGCTATCGCCACCAAAAACTTTCTTTTTATTTCCTTTTTCTATCTTTTGTATTGTTTTCTCTCTTGACCTCGTTTTTCATTTGTTAAGAGGGGTCGATCCCAAGAAGCTGGTCTTAGCGTTGGCTATTGCCAAGGCAACGCTTCTCCCAATCTTTCGCTCATTGTTCTTCCGTTCGCTTGGCCTAATCGCTAAACAATAGGATGACAGGCTAACTTTCCTATCGTTTCGCCAGTGATCCAATATTGTAGAAACAAACAAAAAAAAATTTCTTTGCCGTAGAGAGAGAGACTAATTTCTTCTTAATTCTTAAGGTTTTTTCATTACTACCTACTTGTGTCACTCTGATATTATTGTTTAATATCCCCTGCGTAAATAAATAATTGTTCCCATTAACAATAAGCCGCAATAAACGAACATACTTTACATACAACATCCCGCCTCACAACTCCCCAATATTTTCTACAAATTGACCGAGTCAAAAGGAGGATTTTGCTAACTTTTAAATAAATTGTAATACAACCCCCAGACAAAAGTATTAGACCACTACTAATATTGAAAGAGGGTTCGAAAAAAACCCATTTTATTTGCACAACGCATTGGAAATGGAAAATAAAAGAAAAATTTTCCAAGAATGTACATTTGTTTTAGCACATGAACTGCAAATTGCAGCTTACAAAACAAATATGAATCTGTATAAAAATTAAATAAGCAAAACTGTGGAATGGAACAACCAAAATCGGAGGGAACCATCCGATTTTGGATGAATCTGTATAATAAATTGATGAAAAACAATACTCATGGACAAAAGTATTAAGCCACCTCATTTTGAGAACAAAACTATTAGACCATATTCACAATTTACAATTATTTCTTCTCTCTCATAATGAGTCAGACCCGATATGTCAATCAGATTGTACTGATATGTAAAGTAGCTTTAAACAACAGATGACACGGAAAACACTAATCCACATAACGAATTTATTTTGATGAATACGTATTTCGGGAGCCAAGCTGCCTTCTTCAGCATCTAAAGGAAACTATGATCAGAGAGACAAGCTGCTGAAGAAGGATTCCTTTTGATGCTGAAGAAGGCAGCTTGGCTGCCGAAATACGTATTCATCAGGATAAATTCGTTATGTGAATTAGTGGTTTCCCTGTCTTCTGTTGTTTGATGTCCATCCACAGTTTTTGGCTCCTCATTTTTCGATTTAAAGTAGCTTTGTTTTTTCCTAAGAAAAAATTTCTGTTAATCAATTATCTTATATATAAAATGCTAAATCCTCCTGCTCCCTGCCCGTTTCCATAGAGACGAGCAACAACACAACGTTCATTGTTTCCAACAAATGAAAAAACAATGATTATTAATATCCTAAAATTGCAGCCTACGAAAAAGACTGTTAAACATATCTTATCTTTTTCAGTAGGCTACGATTCAAAAATATATTGTCGTCATACAGGGTGATTCAGTCAATTTCTGATCATTTCAGTACTATGATTTATTGACCCATTAATGTTTACAAACTCAGCATTTCAGAGTGACATTTTAGGCAGTTCAGAATTAATATTCCCGTGATGATATGCTCAATGTGGCTCGCAGCCGAATGGTGAAGGTGTTCATAACTCTATCCAGGATTTCTGCATCCACAACGGTGCAGCAGTCGACGATGCTTTGTCGCAGCTGGTCTAGGGTTCTTGGTGCTGTAGTGAACACATTGTCTTTAAGGAACCCCCAGAGATAACAATCACATGGCCACCCCCGAATCGATCTAAAAACCTGTTTGAAATGACACGATTTCCGAATTTCTGATTGAGAAAGTCTAGCACTTCATTAGTGGTGTGATGCCTAGCCCCATCCTGTTGAAACCATTGATGTCGAAGCTCGGGGATGAAGAAGGTTTCCACCATGTTAAGGTTAGCCTGTGACATTATGATGCCCTCAAAAAAGAACGGACTAATGATGCCTCTTTTGGAAATCGCGCACCAAGCCGTAACCTTTCGTGGCTGAAGAGGTGACTTATGGATGTCATGAGGGTGCCGGGAGCACCAAAAACGAAGTTGTGTTTATTAACGGCACCTGACAGATGGAAGAAGTCCTCATCTGACACCGACAGATTGTCCACAATGTCCTGATTGGCTTCCATTTCTGCTCCAAACTCCATCGCAAATTGTTGTAGCTTCTGTCTTCCAGTGTCTGTTAACTCCTGATAAACATGGATCTTATACGGGAAAGGTGTAAATCCTTTCTCAAAATTCGCCACGTCGTGGTATACGACAGCCCTTCTTCAAAGGATAGGCGGCGAACAGATTTTTTGTTAGGGGAATCGACCAACCTTGTGAGAACATTTTTGACAACTTCGGCTGTTCGAACACGAGCTTCGCTCCCGCCTTTTTTCTTGCCTTTAACACATCCATTGGCACGAAATTGCTTGACAAAATCCATGATTGCTTGCCTGCCTGGTGCGTCTCGACACTAATACTCCTTCCGGAACTTTCTTTGCACGGTTACAGGTGATTTTGTCTCGAAATACCCTTCGACAACCTTGCATTTCTGCTCTGTTGATAAAGCGGGCGCCTTTTTTCAACAATACGATTTTCATGCAGCGCCGTTGCAACAATACAATTTCCAATTATTTAGAAATTCGATATGGCGCTCATATTCTTTCAATTGTTTATCCCTAATGCACGTCATTTGAGTGAAATGGTCAGAAATTGACTGAATCACCCTGTAGTTTTAACTATATACATCTACTGACATTTACAAATAGCACACTAAAATAAATAAATAAATCATATTAAATCCTAAGATGATTTATGAATAAATAAATTATTCATATTACTATCTTGAATAGTAATTTTGCTATTTTAATTTGCGAAATTCAGAAGATGTATACGATTCTTATATTTTAATTTTAATAAAAAAAATAATAACATTCAAATTAAATGGGCCTTTTTCAAACGAGAAAGCGCGAGATTATGGCCGCGCTCATGTTTGATCGAAAACGAGTCTGACTAGTCAAGCGCCGCTTGCTGCAAAGGAATGAAGGCTTATTCAGTCCCTTTTTTAAATGCACTAGCACTGATATCATTGAAGGATGTATTAGAAATTGTTAGATCCAAAGCTTAAGGAACCGAGAGAAATCTAAAAACTGTTGATCAAATCAAACCGTTCATTGTTTTCAGGATGCAAATTACAATTTTCAGGACATATATAAAAATTTTTAGTTCCTTCTTCAATGATGATCATTACTTCAAATTCATTTTGTCGTCGTTGTTGTAGTGTTGTTGAATAACCCGCAATATTCAACTCATTATTATTCCTTTCCCGAGTCAGAAATGCGCCGTTTTAATTCTTCATTTTTTTCCGAAAGACTTTTGATTATACCAACCTGGTTTCATGTGGTGTACGTTTTTATATGTCTGCTTGTGAAATTTGTAATTCTTTTATGTCCTTTTGTGTTTCATTTATCCAAGTATTGGCTATTTTCAATTTTGACATATATTTGAAATTTTTTCTGTGAGCCTGTTGGGGTTTATTCTTTCAAGATTTTCATAAAAAACTATTCTCCTTTTCCTAACGGTACAGTATCAGTAATTTTTTCAATATGTGTATATATTTCATTGTTGCGGCGTACTTTAAATATCGACCCCAATATTTTTCTTAATATTTTTCTTTCAGCTACTTTCAGTTCTTGAGTATAAAGTGCTTCTGGGCGTATTACTGTTGTTTAGTGCCAAAATTTAGCGTTGAATGATATTTACTTTATATAGATATCTTTGGTGAGAAAATAGGCCGATTTCATCTTACTGACTCTTGCTTTAAAAGCTTCTTTTCTCTGAACCGTTTTGTTAAATTCTCCTAAATACTTGAATTTTTATTTATCCTGTCAAATTGTCATATTGGGTAGTCTTTACGTTCGTCATAAACTTGGTTTTTGGAAGGAGATTCTTAAACTATCTCTTTTAACTTTTTGTCATATGTGTTATTTTCATTGCATGGATTACAATAAACAATCATTGCCAGTGCGTTTACATTTATATTGTTACTTACACACTGATATGCAATATGTAAAATGTTATTAAGATCCATTAATTAATTGATTGATTAATTGATCTTGCCATATTGATATAAAAATACAACAAATAATAAAAACAAAAAATGAAAATAAAAAAATAATAAAAAAATAACATCCCAATATAATTTTAATTGATTTCAATTAATAAAATTTATTATACAAAAGGTATATGTTAAATTCATGAATTATATTCAATATAATTTATATCAAATTTTTATAATAATTAACGAAATAATAAATAAATAAATAAATAAATAAATAGATAAATAAAAGTAATGATAGTTTAGTGATTTTTGAAGTTATTTTCTTTAGTCATTCGTTTTGGTCTATTTCGCAACACATATTTTTTTGGAATAACCTCCTTCTTAACTAATCTTAATCCATCAAGTGAATCCGTGAAATATCCTGAGTTAAAATCCAGTGATTAAACAGTTACGTCTTTACTAATTTATAAATTAGCACATACGGTACTTTCCCGTGTGTGAACTTCACCCGTCAGCCTCGTTTTCAATCTGCCAAGGTCGCCGCCATTTCTCAAGTCTCGTAAACGTGAAAAAGGCCCATTATGAAATTGATTAACAATTCAAGTCCTAAGTAGGTAACATTAGTTTTTATATTTTATGATATTCGTTAAATGTGCATAGTAATAATTTATCAGTTGATTAAATTAATTAAAAGGAAAATTAATAAATTAGAAAAAGAAAGTAAATCGATCAAAATCAAAAGCAAATAACTTTATTTATTTTTCATTTTTAAATTTCATTACATATTTATAATTAATTTTTTTTTTAGTATTAAAATATAATGGGCGCGCAATATACCCCCAATACGGTCTGCCGAAGAACCTGAGCAATGAGAGAGGCAAAAGAGAGCACGACGAGCCATTTTCACTGAAGAGCAAAGTTTACATTTAACAGTGGTTAGATGTGTTTTTGTGTTAGGTTATAATTGTCAAATTGGCAGTGGTGACTTTGTCACATTGTAACAGGACACAATGTGTTAGTATCGCTCTCATATTGACAGCGACTTTTTACTATTGGCAATACTGTCAAATATCACAGTCCTGTCGCAGATGAAATTTTTTAAAAATAAAATCAGACTTACAATTTCCGTCTGGTAACCGTCGTGCGCCAGCTTTCGAATAAAATCAAAATCAAGTACCGTTATTTATTGGATGCTCAGATCTGTGCAGCAAGCTGTGTCTCACGCGAAATGTGAAGATCCGTTATAAGAAACTTGAGCTAGGAAAATAAAGCCAAACTGTCTGTTTTCATACCTACCTTTGTCCCCATTCTCATCTATAGCGCTGCTCCGTGACCTTAACGGATAAATATGTTTGAAAACTAAGTAAATAAACTTTTTCCAGCCTCGCTTTTGACAGAGATTTATTTATTATTGTCACTTCCGTCAAATATCACAGTGCTATAACAGACAAAATAATTTTTATAATTAAAATCGAATTTACAGATTCGCCTGTTGTGGCTCCGTCGTATGATAGGCTTTAATATAATATAATTACTGTATCACGAAACATGGGTCGTGGCAAATAACTGTCGAGGGACATAAAAAAAAGAATTGTTGAACTGGGAAAGGAAAACTATTCACAGAGACACATTGCAGGCCTTCTTGGTGTCAGTAAAACTGCTGTACTGTACACTTTGAATACATAAAAAGCAACAGGGGATAATAAAAACACCAAACGTTGTTGCAAACGACCATGGCTGAAGATAGAAAACTGAGAAATATCTGCAAAACACTGCGCAGTGCTTCATCATTAGAGATTGCAAATGAATGACAAACATATGGAGTGCACGTTTCAAGCAAAACAACAATCCGTCGTCTATATGAGATGGGATACGTATCACGGAAAGCCAAGACCAAACTTTTCATTACACCGCAGCAAGCCAAAATTAGACTTCATTGGGCTAAGCAAATCAAACTTGGACTGTTCAGGACTGGGAATCAGTGATTTTTTCGGATGAAAGTAGATGTTGTATTGGCTATGGTGACAATATTGCTGATAAAGTTTGGAGACTACTTAATGAAAAGTTTCAGCCAGATTACCTCAAGAGAAGTGTTAAGTTTCCTGCTGGAGTCATGATCTGGGGATGTACGAAAGCAAATGGCCCAGGAAATATATGCATGGTGAAAGGAACTGTTAATGCAAAAGCTTACCAAGAAATTTTGGGGTATCATTTGCTATCAACCATGGAGGGAAAGTTTGGTGATAATGCATGCATATTTCAGGATGACAACGCTTCTTGTCATCGGTCCATGTTAGTGAAAGCTTGGAAACTGAAGAGTGGCATTGCAAGCTTGGACTGGCCTCCCAACAGTCCGAATCTCAATCCTATTGAGAATCTGTGGGCTTACTTAAGAAAAATGTTGCTAAAGAACGAGAAACCACAATTGAACAGTTGAAGTGTGCAATTATGAAATGCAGAAAGATGCTCAAAATTGGTACATCAAATGCTAATAAAATAAATGCACTAATTAAAACAAAAGGTGGTCCTACCAAGTATTAAAATTTTTGTTTTTTCACCTGGTCTAATAGTTTTGTCCTCAAAATGAGATGGTTTAATACTTTTGTCCATGAGTGTTGTTTTTCATCAATTTATTATATAGATTCATATTTGTTTTGTAAGCTGCAAGTTGCAGTACATATACTAGAACAAATGCACATTCTTGCAATATATTTGTTTTATTTTCCAATTCCAATGCGTTGTGCATATATAATGTTTTCTTCCGAACCCTCCATTAATATTAGTAGTGCTCTAATACTTTTATCAGGGGGTTGTATAATAATAGAAAATAAGGTAGCTACATTGTACCTGCTCTTTTTCTTTTTCTGTAAGGCAGCTAAAGTCGCGAATTGATAATTATGTATCTTACTCCCTGCTTGTTACTTTTTAAGTTTTTCTTTTCTCCTTCTTGTTAAACTGAATTTCTCCATGCTGAAAAAGACAACTTACTGTTTATGCTCATGAGAGTATAGATAACTTTTGTGGGAGAAACAATATCCTCAATTAATTATTATCATTATATTATTTCCAAAATTCCGTGGCATAATTTTTTGATAAGCATTTTTCTTGTTATTGCCTACCGTTTTTTAAAATTCTGGTGTCCATAACACAGCTAATAAAAATAACGTTTTTAAAAGCTTTTAGTAACGTCAAGACCTGATTCCATGTTTTTTTATGCTGATTCCGTATCTGACATCAGTTTTTTCCTATCATCCACAGATTTTAAAATATTTAGAGTTTGAGGCCTGAAAACTTTCTTTGTGGCCCAAAAGTATGGATAGTTTAACACAACAGCCACATCTTTTCACACCCATTATCTTAACATTGCAGTCTCTATATGCATAACTGACAAAATTTAAAAGCAGATTCGTGTATAGCCCAATAAAAACCACAAGAATAAAGCAAATTAATTTAAATTTTTTTTTCATCATTGGCCTATGTAATTCAATATGTTTTTATTTTTGAGGGATGCATTTTTGGATTAACATTTATGGGAACTTCTTTCATCCTTATGATGTGCCCAAACCAATTACTGATTATCACCAACTTTTCAGGTTCTTCTGCATATTGCTGTCTTGCTAGTACCATATCTAATATTTAGGCAGCACAGAACGCGTCCTGGTTTATTTGACTTACCTTTATAATCTAGAAACAATTCATAATGAACGATTTTATAAAGATCAGCTCTTATAATATAAAGATAGATTAAATGCAACAAAAATTTTAACTTTATTTGATCTTTTTGTTATTTAGGTCCAGCACATTACGTAGGAAGGTTTACATTTCTTCCAGTGATTATTTCCCGATACAATAGTAAATGCTCATACAATTTAAAGGTACATAGATTTTATTTATTATTAACTATAGCTATTATATTTAATTAGAAAATTCATAATAACTGTATAATTTTGAAGTTTATTATTTCATAACATTTAAATTAATAATAAGTCAGGCAACCGAAATGCCCAGGACCCACAGGATTTAATGGAATTCGAAGATAAATAGCAAAGCATTTGTTTTCTAAAGAATCCTTTCGTTGTTTGGGTTAGATGAGGTTGTTAAGGAAGCCTCTTATTGCTAAGACAAGGCGTATTTGTAAAGGAAATGTGTAATTCAAAATGAATAAGAGTACCCGAAAGGTTAAATGAAGAGACTAGTAATTCTCTATACACAGGGTTAACAAGAAATAAGTTTCTCACTTCAGAGGCTGTAGAATGCGTTGTATTGGTCGAAATGATATACAATTTGAACTACAGATAATTCAAATGATGCGCTTGATATTTATTAATAAAAATTTTAATACAAATATTTACCAATAGTTGGCACTCTAACACATATGGTATTTCTTTTCATACATGGAAAATGTGAAATATCATGTACGTTACAGCGAATGCCTATTTGCATTATTCTGCGGATAAAAAGACACAAGCATTAGTTACTGCTCTGCACATCATGCCTACGTTGCCTGAAAAAGTACTACTGGTAAAATTTTTCAATGGTTCTGCGGTTAGAGCACATTGTTGAACATGAAAGGTACGTTGTTAAATATATTGAGCAGGTGTAATGTTACTTTATTTCACATTGATTAAGCATATGGAATGCGGGTTAATGTTAACTATCTGCACAATCGCCTGGGTACTTGCACAGCGTATTCCTGTTGCGTTTTTGGGGGTTTTGAGTTTTTTGTTGCTGTTTTCTCTTTGGTTATGTGTCTTTCTATGGCGCTTTTTGTGCATTTTGCTTTTTGCATTTTTGGGAGGGTTTTGGTTTTGTTTTTGGTTTTTGTTTTTGAGCGGTGTTTATTTTTATGTTGTTTTTTTGGTTTGGGATTTGTGGTGGTGTTTATTTTAAGTTTTTTTTTCTGTTGTAGGGTTTTTTTGGGGTTTGAAATGCTTGTTTTTTTCGTTTTTCCTGTTCAGTGTGCGGGGCTACTGTTGCTGTTTCCGGTGTCGCCATTTGTGCGTGAGTTTTCGTGGTGTTTGGAGTTATGTTATTTATGTCGGGTTTTGTTTTCCGTGGTTCTTCGGGTGATTACGGTGGAGGTTAGTGGTTTTTTTTTTTTGCTTTTTCTTTTAGGTTTTAAAGGCTGCGTTGTGTGCTTATTTGCGTGCGTGCGTGTATGTGTGCGTGCCTGTGTGTGTGTGTGTGTGTGTTCGGAGCCCCCCCCCCCCACCTTAATAACTAATACTCTTCTTTCCGCTCGCGTTTGTTGTTTGTGTGTGTGTACGGCCAGTGTTTTTTTTAGCTGTTTTTTTGTAGTTGTATTTTTTCTTTTGGGTCATTGGTGGTGTTTCAGTTTTTTCGTGTTGCAATGACTGTTGTTTTTGTGGTTTTGAAGTTTCGGGGTATGTGCGTTCTGTTTCGTTTGGGTTTTTCAGTTTAGCATGTTTTTAATTCGTTTGTTTGGTTTTTTCTTTTGTTTGGTTTTTTCTTTTGTTTGGAGTGTTGTTTTTATTTTAAATTGGTTTAGGCGGATGGTGAAATTTTGTTTTCGGTTTGTACAGTCAGTCACGTTTTGCAATTTTGGTTGTGCGGATTCTTAACATTCGGTTTTGCGATTGTGCAGATAGTTAACATTATCTTTCTCTTTTTGTTTCTCTAGAATTCATAATTAAAAAGAAATCTATTAATATATCTTTACGAGGTATTCATTTCTGAACACCCTATATTCAAAGTGAGCAACAGGCATGTCAGAAATGTCACTTCAAAGAACAATTGCACATAACCGAAATGCGTTTATGTATATTATAACCCCACCTATTGGCAGATTTTTGTATTAAAATTTTTATTTAATAATTGTCAAGTGCATCTTTTGGTTTATCTGTAGTTCAAATTTTATCTTATTTGGACCAAGAGAACGCATTCTACAGCTTCTGAAGTGGGAAACTTACGAGGGCGACCTGTAAAGTTTCCGGAATCGACAAGAAAAACACGGCATTGGTGTGGTTTTTTATTTTTATTTTACAACGTATTCTCCTCGAAGATCAATACACTTCTTCAAACGGTGCTCCAGTCTCTTCAAGCCGTCGGAAAAGTAGGATGTTTCGAGGTCTGCAAAATAGCCATCTGTAAAGGCGATGGCCTCCTCATTTTAGGTAAATCTCTTTATTGCCGCCGATTTTTTCAGGTAGAAGTCACTGGGCGCTAGGTTCAGTGAATATGGAGGATCAGAAACTAATAATTATTCGTAGCGCAACTCATTCAATTTGGACACGACGATGTGGGATGAATGAGCTGGTGAATTGTCGTGGTGAAGAAGACCTTTTTTCCGCTGCAAACGAAGCCGTTTCTCCTTCAATACTGCATCATATCGGGTCAATAAATCGCTGTAGTATTGCCCCGTGATCGTCCTTCCCATCTGCAGATAGTCGATGAGGATCACACCTTAGAAATCCCAAAACGGTCATTGCTTTCTTCGGAGCTGATTCGCCCAGAAAAGTCCACTGCTTCGAGTGTTCCTTGGTCTCCGGTGTGTAGTGGTGGATCCAAGTCTCATCCACGGTTACGAAATGCATTAAGAAATCTTTTGGATTGCGTTGAATCCTGACTAGACACTCCTCCGAAATGATCACCCGTTTTCGTATTTTCTCCGGTGTGAGCAAACGCGGTACCCATCGCGCGGAAAGCTTTTTCATTCCCAAAATTTCGTGTAGAATATGGCCAACGCGTTCTTCTGAGATGCCTGTTGTCTCTGCTATCTCTTTCAGCTTCAATAGGCGATCGGCTAACACGACATCATGAATCTTGTCGACCATTTTATCGGTAATAGCGGTTTTTGGGCGTCCACTGCGTGATTCGTCACTTGTGCTTGTGCGGCCAGTTTGAACTCGCTCACCCAGAAGCTGATGGTCGAAAATGATGGAGTAGATCCCCCATGAACCTCTAGCAAAATATTTCGAATTTCCGTGGCAATTTACTCAGTCATCCAGAAGTGTTTTATCACTGCACGAAATTCGATTTTATCCATTTTTGCGAAGCCACCTGACTTGCTGCACCAAACACACACTTAAACAACAACTATTGACAGTCGACGTCTGAAATTTTGACAGTTGCTGTAAAAATGGTTGCCCTTGCCGACCAATAAATCCACTTCTAAAGTTCTAGAGAGAGAAAGTACGGACACTCCCGCCATTTTTGTGCAAAATTCCATCTACAGGAATGCCAAAAAAGTCAAATCGCGGGTTATTATGCAACAGCATTGCAAGAACCGGAACAATTATAATTAATGCTAATATAATAAAGTTATTATAAAAATTACTTGCATTCCTGTAGATGTTTCTATGAAGGAATTTTGCACAGAAATGGCGGAGTGTCCATACTTTACCTATTTATAACTTTAATCCACTTCAACCTTCTTGCGCCATCTCTTGCGATTCCGGAATCTTTTCAGGTCGCCCTCGTAATTCCTACAAACCCTTTATTCGAACATATAAGAGTTCTTTAATTCCTATTTAATGAAATGAGTGTCAATTTTTGAAACATTCTGTGTAAGAATCTATCATTTGGACCAGGGCGAGGCCGTGGCCTGGTGGGCTTTCACTGAAACACAACTTCTGTGAACTTAAGAAACATCAGGCACGGCTAGTCACTGGGTGGGCGACCATCCGTGATTCACGATCTTCACCCCCCCCCCCGGCTGCTGTGACCATCATATAGCAGTCGGTAATCCAGGTTCATCCAGGGACCCAACTCGTCGGCATATAGCCATACAGGCCCTGGATGGACGTATTGGATTACCAGTACAATAATAAAATAAATAATCTGTTTTTAAAGCGTTTCCACCTAAGCGAGCAATGAGCCTAACCGACATTACATATAGCTCTATGTTGACATTGTTGATACCTATTGTTGCACAAACTTTGCCTTGCATTGTTGGTCATGAGATATTTCTATTTAATATGCCCTACCACAACCATGAATATTGATTTTTTATCAATAATTATTTTTTCGAAATCTGAGGTAGTTAAAAAAAGTTATTTGTGGTTAACTACGTTTAAAATGTAGTTAAACTACATAGTTAAAATTACTTTTAGCTGAGTAGTTGTAAATTACTTTTTAAAAACTACAAACTACTAGTTAAACTACTGCAAAGTATAGTTTGTAGTTGACCATGTCTTTTTCAAGCTACAATGGAATATAAACAATATTTAGTGACTAATCACAACCCAAAATAAACGTAATTCCTAATAGGCCAAAAATTTGAATTGTTACATTATCTGAATAATATTTTTTTAAATGCATTGAAAACCACCCAAATATGTTTATTTCCAGTTTCTTGAAAACATTTGGCCAAATTATCTTGTTTTTCCCTGGAAAACTTCCCAAATGTGTGGATTTTCCGTTTCTTACACACATTTGGTCAAATTTTGGCGAATTCTAAAGAAAACCAACCTATTAACAGAACTTGATTAACTAAAAACGCAAAGACGATCGTTTGTAACCTGTCTCACAAAGAACCAAATGTGAAAAGTTAACACAATCCTTGAGAATTGAGAATATATAGGCACAACCAGACTAATTATTTTTTAGAGGCGGAGTTAATGAATACATTAATTTTTTTTTACATATCCTTGGAGAGTTCCATCCATTGTGAGCCTTTAAAATAATTTTTTTCGGTAAATCCAGTCCCGGTATATCCCCTAGAATGGATTTTTTCAGTGAAGAGGTAAATTCCTGTCTTTCGATTGTTCTTACAATGAATAGTCCCTTCGCTCTATATTGTAGTCGACATATTAGCATAACCGACATTACAGTGTAAGTCGTAAGTAATTATATGCCACTAGTAATAAAGCCCGTCATACGACGGTGCCACAACAGGCGAATCTGTAAATTCTATTTTAATTATAAAATTTCGCCTGTGATAGAACTGTGATAATTGGCAGGGCTGCCAATAATAAATAAAAATGTTACTTAGTTTTCAAACCTGCTTAGTCGTTAAGGTCGAGTTTTTCCTCCATCAGGTTCATGTTCTCAATGGTAATAACCAAGCGACTCGAACCCAGATGATCAATGTAATCTAGCCACATAGTTCTAGTTCTAGGCCGACCCTCTCCTCTTCTTTCCGCGTCCTCCACGGTCACCTGACTTAACCCCATGAATTTTTTTTCTTATGCGCTTACGACCAAGTTCATGTTTTTGCGCCCCCCCCCCCCCGCCCCACCCAGCCGGTTGCCACGTGACTTAACCCAACCACCGACTTGGAAAATAGCAACTACCGAGGAAGACGGTTTGGCGGCATCCGTACATGTGGCCAAACCAATGCACCTGAGGTCTCTCAATGCGAAGAAGTAGCGGTTAAGCACCTAAAGACTGCCGTTTTGTGATGCTGAACACTATCTAGTAGGGAACGCCTGCCCCACCTCTCGGAATCCCATTTCGGCACTACTTCCGTCATTATCCAAGACTCGTGACCATAGAAGGGAATGGGGACAAAGATTTGAAAACAGACAGCTTGGGTTTCTTTCCTAGTTCAAGTTATTTAAAACGGATCACCATAGTTCGCGTCAGACACAGCTTGCTGCACCGATCAAAGCATCCAATAAATAATGCTATTGCTTTTGATTTTATTCGAAAGCCCGGCGTACGAAGGTTACTGCAATACTGGAAACTGCAAGTTCGATTTTACTTTTAAAAAATTTCATCTGTGACAGGATTGTGATAATTGGCAGGACTGCGATAATTGACAGTACTGGTAATACTAAAAAAAAGTCACTGTCTACATGAGAGTAATACTAACATATTTACAACTATTAGATGTAAACTTTGAAACTTTGCTCTTCAGTGAAAATGGCTCGTCGGGCTCTTTTTTTTTTTTTTTTTTTTTTTTTTTTAATACCTCTCTCATTGCTTTATTTCTCAGCAGACCGTTTCCGGGGGACACGACTACTATATTTTTAAACTAAAAAAATTAATTATACACATATAATGAATATTGAAAAAATGGGAAATAAATGTCACATGCTTTTGATTTTTTCGATTTGATTTTTCATTTTTCGAATTTATGAATTTTTCCTTTTTATTAATTTGTACAACCAAAAAATTATTGCTATATAAGGAATGTCATAAAATGTAAAAACTAATGTCACCTACTTGTGATTTGAATTGTTATTCAATTTCAAAATGTTTTATTTGAATGTTATTATTTTTTTTTTAAATTAAAAAATAAGAATGCATGTAATGATTTTAAAAGTACTTACTTAGGATTTAATTTGATTTATTTATTTATTTTAGTGTGCTATTTTTAAATGTCAACAGATGTATATAGTTAAATCTATGACGACAATATATTTTTGAACCGTAGCCTACGAAAAATATAAGATTTTTTAATAGTCTTTTTCGTCGGCTGCGATTTTTGGATTTTAACTATCAGTGTTTTTTCATTTGTTGCAAACAATGAAACTTGTATTGTTGATCGTCACTATGGAAACGGGCACGGAGCAGGAGGATTTAGCATTTTATATATAAGACATCCTAGTATTGAAAGTTTCCAATGGTACCATAATGGTATTACTAAAGTGCGTACCACGAAACCAATTTCGATTGTCATTAAATTCAAGTTATACACATACACAACTCTTCATTACATGTTGTTTTTAATATTAAACTAGCTGTTTTACCCGGCGTTGCACGGGCTCTTTTTTGATGAAATGTTGCAATTTCTGTGTGTGAATATTCAGAAAAAATGTTCACATAAAAAAAGGTTAGAATTTTTTTTGATAAAATTCATGTTTTAGATTTTGCTAAAGGGGCGTATTTGGAGACGCCGTCCATTGGGAGCTTTTTAACAGAAATTATACCGATATACTTGTTTTCACACGTTGGTATTGTTCGTCTTATCTTACTGGCAGTGATACTTACCAGTAACTTACCTTAAGTCGATATACTCTAATGTCAAATGTCTGGTCGCTTAATCAAGATCATATAATGGTTCAATCTTGTCTGTCTTATTTTTATTTTTACCGCAATATTCCCTTCAATTTTAAGATTTGCAACTGATAATTATAATTTCTTATCCGCTAACAGTGCTCTCAGTAACAAATCAAACTATCATCTATTAAAAAAATCTCCTTCCGCTTTGGCATAACTTATCAAGAATAAACGAAAAATCTATGGAATAATGAATATGAAATCTAATATTCTTTATGCAAGATGCGTTGATAAAATGAGAAAATTGAAAAAATGTAAATGCTTATATTTAAAGAAAGGACAGATTAAAGGATTCTCTATGATGGAAATTAACACAAGTACTTATCATTAAGGCCCGTATCACTATTGCGTGGCTCCGCGTAGAGTCAGCTTACGCATAGTGTCAGCTTAACATTCGAGCCATAACACTTTTACGCTACAGATACCAGCTCATTTGAATAGCCTCTCAAGCGAGTTGTAAGACGGAAGTGACGCAAATTTGTAGGCGTGTTCAAGGGAAAGGGTGAAGTAGTCATTGGCAACGGTGACATGACCGAGGTCAACATGTGTTGGACATGTGGTTTTTATGTCACCTTCCCAGAGGAATGTAAAAAATATAAAAATGTTGTTTTTGATGCTTTTTTTTTTTGGCTCAGGAAATCAAAATTTAACAAATTTAAAAAATATTTTCCTATAACTAATTAATAATTCATGTATAAAATCTGCAAATATATAAATTCAAGTACTATATTTCCATGTACAGTAATAGCAGAAATAATTCACAATATAATAAATTAATACAGGCAAAATCTCATTCTACAATATACATTGAATAATTATAATTGAAGTATGGGAAAGCAAATGCAATTTGATAACGATTTCATGTATGTTGTGAAGTCATAAATTTTGCTTGTATTAGTTTATTATATTTTGAATTATATTCGATTTTATATATTAATATAGTACTTCAATAAGTGATTAACTATTTCATTATTATTTATTTTAATCAGTTTTTCCCTGAGAATGCAGAAAAGTTTCTTATAAATAGACTGTGTCTGTAAATTAAATTTTTTAAGAAAAATTTTTAAGATTTCTTTAGGTTCATCACCCCTTGTCAAGTTTCCTAGTTTTTCTATATTATAAAATAGGCTTTTGCAAAATTCCTAAATTTTTTAACACAGTGATCATATCTAATTAAAAACATGTAACATCGGCATTAATTTTATTCTTACGTTTTTATCAGAAAAGCTTGTGAAATACTGATGGGGGGCGACATTTTCTTGCTGCTTATTTTTTTCTATCGTAATTTGAATATTAGAAAAACCAGAAAATTTATGTTAAGATTTAATAAAAGATCCTTTAATTTAAATAATTTATATTTGGAATTGTTTGCGGTCAAAGTTAAAACAAGTGTTTATTTAACTATGACATTGTTTGCGCATTAATACTCTTTCCTTGAGAAATTATTATGTTTATTTACTGTTACTGTAATATAATAAATAACGTTTTTGCGTTTTATTTTTGTAATAAAAATTTAAAATGTGCAGTACAATTACATTAGAGAAATTGCGAATAGCGAAGCGAGCAGAGCAGAGCTGACTGGGAGAAGAGCAAACATGCTTGGTGAAGGGGGAGAGGCATCGACACAGTATATTTGATCTCGTATATTTGAAGGAAATATAGCGTTTCTTGAATTTAAGATGGTCTGCGTCATTAATAATATTCATCTTATCCTATATTAACTATTCGAAGCGCAGATGAAAGTGCTTAACACGTGGCATTTTTCAACTATTCCGTTTTGGTTGCTTCGATAGCTGAAAAGCCGAATTGGACTCTCCTCGCTAAGCCTCCCTTTTCGTGGCTCTTATCCGGAAGTTGACTTGGCTCCTGGAGTCGCGTTAGTAGACTTTCGTTGGAGTCGAAGTCGGCTTTCGCTCCGGTGTAAGTCACTTTCAGCCGTATAGTGATCCGGGCCTAAGTGACATTAACTAAGGGATTGATTAAATACGCGCGCATGAAATTTAGTCTAAGCACTCTAAGCGTTTCACTTAAATCTAGAAGTCTGACCTTGAATAGATTAATGAGGGATAATTGCTGAGCAACGAATCCATGCTATCTGTTACACCTAGTTTAGTTATGCAAATGAGAGTTTATAAAGTTACACCTGCGATAAGAGCTTAAGTTGCTAAAGTTACACCTTACAACGATGTCGCCGAAAAACTTTCACTTTCACTCACTTAGGCACACTCTTGAAGCACAAATACACTTTTCCTCTCAGATGAGCGACATTGTCAAATAGAAGACTGTTTGCTTCGTTCTGGACTCAAGTCGATATCCACCCGCTGCTCAGTGCGTCAATGCTCTGCACCCACAGATATCGCTTACACCTTTTATTTGCATCAGTTCGCCCACGCATAACTTCAGTCCGCTAGCTGTTCTCTCACTGTCGTTCGCCCATTAGCATAATCTCTCTGGCAATACATGACTACCGCGACGATAAAACGACGCGTTCTTGAAATGAAACCATTCATCCAATCGATTTTGCACTTTTTCGAATATGGGAAAGTGTAGCCCAACCAAGCTATGCGCCATCGATCGGAACAAGTGATAATCAGATAATTTTTGTCTGGCGAATACAATAGGTGCGATAGCAGATCCCATTTCAGCTCTTTGATGATCTCTGGACGATGCAAGCGGGATGGCGCGGAGCGTTGTCGTGCTGCTAGATCACTCGTTTGTGTCTAGTGTCCCATTCTGGATGTTTTTCGAGCAGTGGCTGGTTCAGGTTGATCAGTTGTTGTCGGTGGCGTTGTCCAATGAAAAGTTTCATCCAGTTTCATCCAATAACGTTTGCAGATCGGCGTCCTCAATTGTTTTTGGTCTTCTGAAGCGCTCCTTGTCTGCAGTGTCAAAATCGACCGTAGGCTTCCTCAAACAAACGATGTGCTTCAGCTCCATTTTTGTCAGGTTAAAGCAGAAAAGCAAAGCTTCCCGCAAATGCTGTTTGTTTGGCACAAAAACCGACATCTTCGTTGTTAGAAAAATATTTTTGCGTTCCGATATGTGTAAGTATTACTACTGGTTATTGGTTAATAGATGTCCATGTATGAAGAACACAACTACTGGTATGTATGTCGATGTTACGGTTCCTACATGTGTCGTAAGCGCCATCCTTGTGTGAATCCCAGAAACTTAGTTGCACACCTGGTACTGAATAGTAATTAAAGAAAAAAATTAATGAAATACATGAACTAAATACAGTCTTTCAAGAAAATGTAAACTCTCAGAATAAAAAAATAACTTTTTATTTTTATGATTGTGGAGCGCCTCAATTTTTCTGTAGTATATAAACGTAATTAAATGCTATAAATTAAACATGCTAGAAATTAAAAACTTAATATTGAAAAAATTTCAAAAAAATTTAAAACTGCTAAAGAGTTGGCTCTCCTACCTTCTCCATACTCACTATCATTCTGTTCCTGTCATACTGATCATTTTTTTTAATATTCTATGATTATTTTGTCCCAAGCAATAATAATTGCAAATTTCAGATCAGTTGCATGATGACAATGTTTATCTATGCCATATAGAATTTTTACCACCATACACCATGCATTTTCAATGGGGTTGAGATCAGGTGGACGTGAGAGCCATATTTATCTTAACTAAATACAAACAAATAAAAGGAAGAAAACATTAAACCACACCAAAATTTTATAATGACCCAGATGGCATTTTGGGAACTAGGCTCCACTTCATCAGTCAGTCAGGCTTCCCTCCATCAGTGAGTAAGGTTCCCCTTCATCAAAGATTCAAGCTCCCTTGACCTCATCTTTTTTATCAGTTCATGGTAGATGGTGAAAAGTGTGATGCAACATTGTCGTGCTGGTATTTCAACTTTTTGACACATGAGAGTTCCAAATTGGATTAAACGTTCGTAAATCAGTTTTTGATATTGTTCGAATTTCATCCTGTCATCCACAAATACAATATCAACCTAGACACCTGCTCCGAATGCTGGCCAGAAGGAAGAATAATAAAACAACAAGCCTTGTTTAGGAGACATGATTTGAAAGATGGTGAAGTTACTGTGATGTCACTCATAGACCCGAAGAGCCAACAACGCAGGAGAGATGCTTAGAATATGCTGTTATGGTGCCTCGTATAATCTATAATCTATATATATATATATATATAGAAAGATGTTGGTTTGTGGGTTTGTTTGTGGGTTTGTGTGTTTTGTTTATTTGTTTTTTATACAAATCTGCAGTTTTATTCTGATCTTGATAAAGTTTCGCATACATGACCTTCAAAGCATGAGGAAGATCACTGTCTACCACAGATTTCGAAAAACTATAAATTATTGATAAAAAATCGATATTCAGGGTTATGGCAGGGCATATTAATGAGAAAAATCTCATGACCAACAATGAAGACAAAGTTTTTGCAACAATAAATAACAACAAAGGTATCAACATGCAATTAACCAACACTCTGCACGGACCAACAATATATATCTCATGACCAACAATGCAAGCAAATTTTGTGCAACAATAGGTACTAACAATGGTGTCAACAGGCAATTCACCAATAACAATGAGCACAAAATTATTCAAAGAATTATAACAATGAACATAAAATGGTAATGCAATAACAGAACATTCGTTCCAGGAATTATTAATAAAGAACAGGAAACGAATATAATAGAAGATATAAATAGGGCAGTCTCTCTCGATGAGACAAAGGAGGTAAACGTCTCTTCCTTCAGCTCCCGATCAGACGATTGGGAAAAATGTGTGTGTTTCTTTGTGTGTGTGTGTGTGTGTTTTATAACGCTCCATTTTTTTTCTGCTTAGAGCAGCAGATAGCCTCTTTGATTGGAGAGTATTTTTGCCAATCTGAAAGTTTATAAGATAAAATGGTTCATTCTCGGACTAGCAGGCTTTCTTTTTGTTAAATTTAGTTAATTTCGTGCACCCGCAAAAAAAGAAAACTCTTGCTTGAGGGATTATTTGGTAAACCCAAATTTTTTTTTTAGATCTTTGGTTATCTTACCTGTGCTTTTTCCTCTTCTGGAGCCAAAAATAAGAATTCCGATTTAGCTTCGTCGCCTTTAATAGGAGGTTAAAGTGACCCTGTCACGTAATTTTACGACTAGGCGCAGTGGAATTAAGAGAATGAAGTGCAAATGAAAATAACTTAGTGCTTAATTAGAAATGATGAATTTATTATTCCAAGAACTAGTGAAATAATACATAATAAATTTACCCAAGGGTACGATTAGCCTTTCAACAAAAACAAAACCTCTTGAAATTCAAAGGCACTAAACCGGCCAAA
>JAHWFO010098673.1:195218-236432 GCA_023313115.1 Rhysida immarginata | reverse complement strand
GCTCTTTTAGAACGTCCTATCCCTCCAGAGGCTCGGTTCTCTCTCCTGTTTTAACTCTGCTCCCGATCGCGATTTTGAAAACGGCGCTCCTGCTTATACCGCTTCTGCCTTCGCCGAGAGCTGGCTTCCGCTCGCCCGTCTATTGATTTAATGCTTTGTTTTAGCGGCATATTGTCAATAGATGGCGGCGCGGAAAATCCAACATTGCTCCCCGGCCGATCTGCGCGGCTGGGGACATCGGATAAACTGATTGTCGCATTTTTATGTGACAGACCCCCTCTAATGTAATTATAAATCAAAGGGCTCACATAACGCGTTCTGATGCGTTTAGCTCTACGAGTTAGTACTGTCGTAACTTCATTTAGAAGTAAATACTAATGAATTTTTTTAAAGTCTGGCCAGACAAACCTAGTTAGGAATATTTGTTTAAAGACAGTCGCTCGTGGAGGTAAGTTTTATATTAAAAAGGGAAAATGTATGAATTCGCCTAAAGGCGAATTGTTTTTTTTTTCGGGTGAAGCTAGAGACAAATTAGAAATTCATTGGTCTCCTCTCAGTTAATTGCAAGGTCCTCAAGATTGGCTGCATGGGTTTATTGATAATGATTACCATGAAAGGTTGAGTTGGCTCGAGCGTTTGTAAAAAAAAAAAAATTTTTTGTTGGTGATTGGTCAGTCTTGCAGTAGCAACGAGTTGGTATCGACTATGGGATCGCAGTTTCAGACAGGCGAGTTGGCCTCATCCCTCCTGCCATGCCGATAGAATCCCGTTAAGGCATGATTAGTCTTTTGTCGTTCCAGATTCGCTTGACTTCATCAAGATGAAACCTATAACCCTTGTTCTGATTTCGCCCAGGTTCGTTACGACACAGAGGATCCTTGGACTACAAACCAGCCATGTATATGCCGCTGTCTTGCGTGTAGATTACAGAGATGGACGCCATACCGCATACGTTTCTCTAAGATGATTCCGGTTCCTTTCTCTTACACCATGTCTGCCGTTGTCGTTAGCTGGTCCAGCCAAGATTTCTACAAGCTATTTTTTGCATCGTCCGGACCTATCCGAGAACCTTTTTCTGCGCAAGATGATGATCTTGTCAAAGTGTATTTCTTCCGATAACCCGCTGCTTTCGATTACCTTTCTCTGCTGCATTGTTGACTTTCCGTGATTGTCAAGCCTCCTTGATTTCTTACCCATTGGATCTTTTGAAATGAGACTCTCTTACTTCGGAACACTTTTTTCTACCGCCTGGTAATAACCTGACATTGTGACTTCAGGTCAGAAATTTTTTTTTAATTTTCCCGTTTAGTTTTTTTTTTTTTTACGATTGAGTTATTTTTTTTTACTATTGAATTATTTGTTTTACTCTCACTCTTAAAAAAAAAGAAGAAATATAAAAATCTTTTTTTATTTTCCGCTAATTATTTTTATAGTAATCTAGGTGAATCGTTCTTCCTCGTCGCTTGGGATTTCTCCTCTTTGTTTTCTCACTCAACTATTTCCCTTCCTTCTATGTTGTAGTGTCTTAAATTGTTGCTGTGTATTTGTTAATGGTTTTTCCTTCGTGTTTCACCATGTGACGAGGTAAGTTTTTTTTTTTTTTTAATTTTGAATAACCTAGTAATTCCATGTTTTAAGTCTTTTCTTCAACGTAATTCAATTAAATCTTGTTATTTTCAGTTATTTACTTCTCGCTCTGAATTTTTTATTATTTATCTAATTTTCTTTTTTTCCGAAGTCCCTTTGTCAAACTTTAAATAAATTTTTTCTTGAGAGGCTCTTCCCAGATCACGAACTTGAATCTTTATTCGTCTTCAACTGTATCCAGCGTATTTTTTTCCTCATAGTCCGGACCATTCAGCTTCTCCTAATCTAACTCATCAGCCAGTGACTTTGATTCTGATCAATTACTTACTCTTGGTTCTCATCTTTTTTTTTAATCTACAAATCATTATATATTTAATTTTTTTTTTAGTTCCAAGCGGTTGTTAGATTTGATGCTTGTTGTTTAGGATCGCAACTGATTATTGTACCGTCAACCTCATCAATAACTTTCTTCAGCACAGGAAATCCTCCTTGAATCAATTTCACGACTTTTTCTTAAAGAATTTACGGCAATTGCAAGGTGATGTGAAAGAGAAAGGAGGAGGCGGTAATGTTGATAAGAAATAAGTTTAATTGTGCTTGTCACAAAAGTAGAGATACAAATTCGAAAAATCAATGAAAATTAAATCTCTACGTGCGAGGTTTGTAGCATAAGCATCCTAGTCTCGATGCCCATCCAGTTTCCCTGGTAGTGCGATATGACATTTGGTCAATCCTGGACCTATCTTTCCGTGTGTCGTTCTCGCATCCGGGTAATGATACTTCAGTGCCTGGCCGTCCGTCTCTGTCGAAATCTTCTGGATAAAAATAGAAATAAATCGGACAACTATGATTAGCAGAGTTGAGTTACACCTTGCTAAGTAAAGAGTTTGGCTATTCCAGTGGAAGCTTAGAATTCGATTCTGAACAAGAGTAAGATAAGGAGCAAGTAGTGAGAGGCAAAAGTTACATTGGCACTTAATCAATCTAATGATGAGAAGTTCTAATGCTATGAATCTATGACTAAACACATTACCCTGCAACGGATGCAGCGCAGCAAAGCGCAGCTCGCAGCGCGAGATCTCAACGCGGAGCGCACTTGCGGAGCCTGCGATCTCCGAACGGGCGCGGGTCGGGTCACTGAAGTGGTCGGTACTCCTCGTGGCGTTCCGGGAACTTTCCTCTCGGCTGGCGTGGGCAATGCGGGTATCCTTTGGAGTGGTCTCCGTACACAAATTTGTATCCAACGGTTCCTCCTTCTGGATGACTACTCGGCAAGGCTCGTCTTGATTAATTAGATCTGGGTCCCGTGGCCTTTCTGATCCAATGCTGGCGAATCCACTTGCTTCCTCGGCCTTTGGTGAGAAATCATAAATTAAAACTAATTCGGAATTGATTGGACTTGCCTTGGTATCGTGTCTCCTCGTCCCGCCTGGGGAGCTCGTCACTGTTGAGGCGGCTGGGTTTTTCCCCGAATGGTTTTCTCCATGCAGCTCCAAATGATGGAATACTCCGAGATTGATTACTGAAAGAGCTAACCTTAGCTCTCCGTGGCTGATGGCTGCGATGCCGGGTCTGAGTTTTTCCGTTATGCTCCTGGGGCAATTGTTCCTCCACTTCGGCATAGGTTCATCTGCTCGGTTCCAGGCTGATCGCTTTACATTCCTCCTGCTGTTGGAGCTGGAGCAGATGGAATTTGCTCCACCGAACACCCTTAATGAGATGGTTAAGCAGGGTGCTCAAGCGCACATGCCTAACATGATTGTCGTGAAGCCTATTACTGGCTTCTACACGTTATTAAACGCTTCGATTTCGAGGCTCGTTTATCCACCGGTAGGTCATCAGAAGTCTAAAGGGAATGTAAAAAGATGTGCATAATTATTACTTAGGTCCCCTCCGATGACCTCACAAAGGCGTTTAGATGACGTGAAACGCCTTTTGAAAACTAAAGGACCTAGCCGATACCATTCTAAGAGGAGGAAGGACCGTAGATGTAAAGAGCCTTATTTCCACGTAGATGACGGTGTGGAAAAGGTCCCCCTCGCTCTGTCCACTCTTGCTGACCAGAGTTCTTTATTTAAAAACATAATTGGTACCGCTAGATCCAAGTTCAATGAATCACCGGTGGAGTCATCCATCAGGAATCGCACAAACGAGTAGGAGATCTTAGGTAAACTAAAATGATGACACAGACGATTCTAGATGGACTGAGCAAACGAGCACTCGAAGAATATATGTTGATTAGTCTCTGCGACACCACAATGTAAACAACCAGCAGATCTGACCACCCTCCATAGATGAAGACGTTGGAGGGAGTAAAATCCGTGGTGCAGCAACCGCCATTAGATGGAGAACACAGTTCCGTCAAAGGCAACAGTTTTTAATGCCTTTAAAAAGGCTAACCACGGATATTCTGGACAGAGACGAAAGATGTCGGTAGTCTCGCCCTGGTCAGACTGCTGATAAAACCAAGACAAACGCAGAAGACCCCAATCTTGGTAATCTATCTGTCGTAAAGATGGTAAAAAAGTCACTAGGTCCCCTTGAAAAAGATGGTAAATATTTGGGTGACGCGCATTAGTAATTATTGGCAGCAAGTGAGGTAACGGTAACCTATTCACTTTAAAGAATGCTCGAAGGTAAACAAACACAAACTTTTGCAATGAGATATCGCCGAATCTCGGGCAGGCCTAACCATCCCCTTTCAAAGGGAGTGAAGAGAAACTCTGCCTGAACTGGATGACGGTACACACTACTCCCCCTCACACAATTTACAATAGCACTGCGAATCATGCGAAGAAGTTCTGCCGATGGTAAAGTGAATAGGCATTTAGAAGTCAACAGTGATAGAATATGTGTTTGCACAAACCGCACCTTGACAAGCATTGACGTGGAAAAGCAAAAATTCCTTTCAAGGCGAGCCATACACTTATCCACCACTTGCTGCCAATGGATTGAGTCCATGTCCGCGAGAAACGAAAATATAAAGCCGAGCACTGTGATCTGACCACACCATGTTTTTGGGAATGACTTGAGCTTGTCGACTGTCCACTTCCCAATCGCAATTCCCTTCGACTTGACGAGGTTGATGGTAAACCCCCTCGCTCTATCCACTCTAGCCGTCCAAAGTTATCTATTCATGAACATGATATGTATCGCTAGATCCAATTTCAATGAAATACCGGTGGAGTCATCCATCAGGAATCGCACAAACTGGTAAGAAATCCCAGGCAGATTGTAATGAAGACAAAGCCGATTCCAGATGAATTGTGCAAACGAGCACTCGAAGAATATATGACTTCTGGTTTCGATGATGCCACAATGTAGTTAACCAGCAGATCTGACCACCCTCCCTAGATGAAGATGTTGGAGGGAGTAAAATCCATGGATGGAGAACACAGTTCCATCAAAGGCAACAGTTTTTATTGCCTTTAAAATGGCTGGCCACGGATAATCTGAACAGAGATGAAAGATGTCGGTAGTCTCGCCCTGGTCAGACAGCTGGTAAAACCAAGACAGACGCAGATAACCCCAATCCTGGTAATCAAGTTGTCGCAAAGTTGGTAAAATAGTCACTAGGTCTCCTTGGAAAAGATGGTAAATAATCGGGTGAAGCACATTAGTAGTTATTGGCAGCAAGTGAGGTAACGGTAACCTATTCACTTTAAAAAACACTCGTAGGTAAACAAACACAAAGTTCGCCCACAAAGGTGGGGGGGGGGTAAGAAAAACACGAAACATTGCAGCAAGCCTTGCTGCGACGAGGTATCGCCGGATCTCGGGCAGGCCTATCCCCCCCCCACCTTTCAAAGGAAGTGAAGAGAAAACCTGCCTGGACAGGATGACGTTGAGTAGAACTCCCCCACACACAATTAACAATGGAACTGCGAACTTTGCTCAGCATTTTTGCTGATGGTAAAGTGAATAGGCACTTTGCAGACAACAACGATAGAATATGAGTCTGCACAAACCGCACCTTGACAAGCATTGACGAGGGAAAACAAAAATTCCTGTCAAGGCGGGCAATACGCTTATCCACCAATGGATTGCTGCCAATGGATTGAGTCCATGTCCGGTAGAAATGAAAAAAATAAAACCAAGCACTGTGATCTGACCACACCATGTTATTGGGAATGATTTGAGCTTGTCGACTGTCCACTTCCCAATCCCTTCGACTTGACGAGGTTGATGGTACTCCCCGTCGAAGTGCTGAAGTGATCGAAGGTTTCTTTGTAAATGTTCAGGGAATATGAGTCCGAAGCAAACAACACGACGTCGTCGGCCTAAGCTAAAGTCCTGATATTGATGGACACAGCTGGAAACTCATATCCCCGAACCTCCGGGTGGCGGTTGAAGAATTGCAGTAATGGCTGCAAATAGAAGATGTACAGGAGAGGTGACAGAGGACATCCCTGCCTGACACCTTTTAGGAGTTCGAACGAAGACGATGTAGTCGTCTTACCACCACACATGATGTGGCCACACATGATGTGGCCGATGCATACAGTGCAGAAATAATCACAGCAAAAGTCCGAAGATGAAGCTGGTGAAACGCTTGGAATAGAAATTCGTGATTCACCCTGTCAAACGCTTTTTCCTGGTCGAGACTTAACACTGCAAGAGTTTGTTGACGAACTTGCGCTTCTTCCATTACACACCGAATAGTAATAAGATTGTCTGTCATCCTGCGTGATGATATTGAGCAGGATTAATCAGGATCGAAAAACTTGTCGGCGATGAGCTTTAATCATTGCTGGAACACCCCAGTGAAGATTTTATAGTCAGCGTTCAACAATGTTATCAGTCTCTACTGGGTTACGAGTTTTGGATCTGGATATTTGGTGAGCAAGATGATTTTCCCCACTATTAAAGTTCTGTGTGATGGAAGACGGATCTTGAATAATGGAGTTAAAGACTCGCACCAGGAAAGGCCCAAGAAGTTCTCATGACGAATTAAAGAAGGAATATGGAATGACGTCTAAGCCTGGGCTGGACTGATTACGGCCATCTGCCTAGAGAAATTTCTTGACCTCATCTTTGGTGAAGGGAACGTGTTATAAACGAATCTGATTCCACAGAAAAAGGTCTCAATGCCTCTATCCAGTGTTTCGTGGTGTCTGACGGAATGATTGGTGGGCTAAAAAATGATGAAAAGTTATAGTGAAAGGCTGATAAGTCGTCGTCATCAGATTCCACTTCCTCACCCTCCACCATTAAACGATGACAATGTTTATTATTAGCCCGACGCCTCTCCTCAGCGAAGGCTGACGATGACATGTGCCTGACGTCAGCTGCCCAGGTTAGTTTGGCCCTGAGTGCTGCGCCGGCCGCTTTCCGAATCATTAGAGCGTTTTTTTCACTCTTCCTGTTGAATTTCAGCCTGAAACTCCTCCTTAGGGGTGGAACAACGGAGGAGTCATAATATTTCTTGCAGCATGAGGAGGTAACAATGACGACGTCCGGCTGCATCCAATCCAATCTTCCGGAAAAAATTTTTTAATTTAGTTATAAAGTTCAAACACGATTCAAGCGTAGGAGGCACATTGTGGAGATGTTTCTCCACAACCTGAACGAACATTCCCCGGTACTCTTCATTGTTGAGCAGAGAAACGTTTAGAAACCAGTTCTTATTGGTGACTTGATCTGCAGCAATTGCCGGAGAAACAAATGGAGGATCCCACGACCACAAGATGGCACTATGGTCGGAAAATGCACAAGGACTAACCTTCATTGTTCCAGCTGCACCAGCAAACACATTGTTGACCAAAAAAAGATCAAGTCGCGATGCCACAGTGGGTCCTTGATGAAATGTGAACCCACTAAGATCACCACGAGAATTAACAGGCCATAAATCAAACAATGCATTTTGCTGGCACAGGCGATGCGCATGTCCAGACGAAAAGATGTTGTCTCCGTCTGGATGACAGTTAAAATCACCAGCAATCACTACAGGAAATGATGAACACAGATATACATGTAGGTCGTTGAAAAAGTCTCTTTTCTCTGCAATCGTGCATGGAGCATACACGTTAAGCAATCGGAATTGAAATTTAGAAGATGTAATGTCTAAAGATATTACCCTGCACTCGATGTCGCACAAGGACCCTGAATTCGACACCTGAATGGAGGGGTTGAACATGATAGTTGCAACCCCTTGTCCAAACGGTGACGAAGAGTTAATAAAAAATTGTCCACGAGGGAATTGTCTGCGAAGGCCGGGTAGATCGTACCATACTTGTGAAAGATCAAGTTTCACTTCTCGAAGCACAAGTATGTCCGGCCTGTACAGGGCAATAAACGTCGATAAAACCGATTGCTTAAAAGACGAACCCAGGGAACGCACATTCAGTTGGATGACCTTCATTGTGGAATCACGTTGCTGGCTCTTGACACTTCTCCGAAGGAGACTGGAGTTTCAAAGATGATGGTGGAGGCTCCTTCGACTTCCACCTCGGAGATTGGAACGAGGAAGAAGAAGAAGTGCTACGATGATGGCTTTCGCGGCTGTCTCGCTCGGTAGAAGAAGAAGCAGCAACGCCGTCCCTTCTGCTGTGATGCCGTCTGGTTCTGTGCTTGCGAGATTTGGATGCTAACGCAAATCTGATGACCTTAAATTCTCAGCTGATGATGACACCGAAGCAGACGTAGGCGCAAAGGCGATCCGTAAAGGCTACGAAGTCGATGTCTTTTCAGGCAGAGGAAGGGCTGGAAAATCTACCTCCGGAAAGATGGATTCGGATAATCCAGATGCGTCTGCATCTTCTTCTGCAGAGCTCACCACCTCAACCATCGAGATGTCGCTTGATGGCTCAGGGAAGGGGGCGCCATCTGGGATCTTCGATGGGGGAGGAGTGTGTGGTATCTCCTCCCTCGGTTTATCAGATAGTGGCGCTGGAGGTGGTGGCATCTCCTTCCTAGATTCCATAGGCGGCGGAGATGGCGTCGTACGCTGCCTTCGAGGTGGGCGTGAAGACGTCGTGGCTCTGCTCGGCTCTGGTGACTTGGCCGGTGATGTCATCTTTGAAGATCGCTGGGGAGACATTCCTTTAGTCGATGATGGAGCTGCTGGTGATGCAAACGTCCTCTCCGGGCACTGGTGGAACTTGTTGACTACTTTATTACAGTAGTCACACTTCTTCAGGAGAGGACAGTCTTTTCTAACGTGAGACGTCTTTTTGCAGTACCAGCAGCACTGCCTTTGACCCTTGTAAGACATGGAGACTCGATCTCCGCTCATTACAACCTCGGTTGGAATGTCTCTATGCAAGTCCATGTAGGCTACGATGTCACCCGTCTTTTGAAGAGGAGAATCAGGGTGCTGAGGGTACGAAACCCTATGCACCACACCGTAGTCGGACATGTAACGTTTGAGATAATTCTCGGTCATCAGCGGCGATGCACCCCGGATAACGACTGGAACATATCCGGGTTCTGCATAGCTCAGGTGGACGGTGGTCTGCTCAACCTTGATGGAAGCAGCAGACACAATACGGTCTGCCACATTACGTTGTCTACAGAGCATCCTCGACTCAGTCGGGGTAAGCCTCTGTAGGACTAAAACAGCGGGGTCGCCAGACGGGAGAACAGGAGGAATACTCGTTTTGGAGTATAACTCCTTCTTGAACATGCCGACGGAAAATGGCCCGTCAGCAATCATATTCACCATGGTGAATAATTAAAGTCACAAATTGTTCGGGGGGGGGGGGGGTGAAACCTCCCCCGGGGGTGGCCGGGGGCAGGTACCCTTAAATAACACAAGACACTTACGTGCGCTACAGATGGTTAGATGTGACGTGTGAATTATTAAAGTCCAAATATCCAAACGAGGGCATTATTCAATACGGAGTCGTACATTCCTCCGCTGTTGGAGCTGGAGCAGATGTTATTTGCTCCAGCGAACACCCTTAAATAGATGGCTTAGCAGGGTGCTCAAGCGCACATGCTTAACATGCGTGAAGCCTCTTAAAGGCTTCTACACGTTATTAAACGCCTCAATTTCGAGGCTCGTTATTCCACCGGAAGGTCATCAGAAGGCTAATGGGAACGTGTATAGATGATCATAATTTTTATTATGGTCCCCTCCGATGACCTCACAAAGGCGTTTAGATGTAGCGTAACGCCTTTTAAAAACCAAAGGACCTAACGATACCACTCTAAGAGGAGGAAGGACCGCAGATGTGAAGAGCCTTTTTTCCACGTAGATGACGGTGTGGAAAAAGTCCCCCTCGCTCTGTCTACTCTTGCTGACCAAAGTTCTTTGTTGAAGAACATAATTGGTACCGCTAGATCCAAGTTTAAAGCATCAGGAATCGCACAAATGAGTAGGAGAACTTAGGTAAACCATAATGATAACACAAACGATTCCAGATGGATTTGGCGAACGAGCACTCGAAGAATATATGTTCAATTGTCTCTATGATGCCACAATGTAGACAACCAGCAGATCTAACCACCCTCCATAGATGAAGACGTTGGAGGGAGTAAAATCCGTGGTGCAGCAACCGCTATTGGATGGAGAACACGGTTCCGTCGAAGGCAACAGATTTCAATGCCTTTAAGAAGGCTGACCACGGATAATCTGGGCGGAGGCGAAAGATGTCGGTGGAACTCGCCCTGGTCAGACTGCTGGAAGAACCAAGACAGACGCAAGTGACCCCAATCTTGGTAGTCTACATTGCGCAACGCTGGTAAGATTGTCACTAAGTCCCCTTGGAACAGATGGTAAATGTTCGGGTGACGTATATTAATAGTTATTGGCAGCAAGGGTGGCAAAGTTATCCTATTCACTTTGAAGAACACACGTAGATATATAAACACAAAATTCGCCCACAAAGGTTGGGGGAAGAGAAAAACACGAATCATTGCAGCAAGCCTTGCTGCAATGAGGTATGGCCGGATCTCGGGCAGGCCTAACCATCCCCTTTCAAAAGGAGTGAAAGAAACCCTGCCCGAACAGGATGACGCTGAACAAACCTCCCCCACACACAATTAAGCATAGCACATTGACACATGAAAATGCTTAGAATTAATACAGTAAAAATTCTTAATGAAAATTTCGAAAAAAATCTTTTTAAAGGCTCACAATGGTGCTGGACCTCTCCATGGATGCCACTGCTAGTCTAAATAATTTCTTACTCACGTAATCTTACCTCAGATGTATACTTTGTGTTGTTGCAATTTCCACTCTTCTCTCGATGTGTTGAAGCAAAACTTGGCCATTCATCACTTTGTGCGGTCTAGCAGTCGCCGATTCTTCTATTTACTTGCTTCCCATTTGCTCAATACATCACGGAGCTAAAGGAGTGCTTCCTCTGTCGTCTTTCCACTCTTTCTCAATAGTCTGCTAACTCTCCATTATCTCCAGTTACTGATCATTTTTAAAGATTTTCAAGAAATTGCTAATTACTAAGAGCTCTCTTTTCTAAGAAAAGCCTGAATAACAGGAATTCTATGCATCGTTACAAATTGAAACTTATCCATATTACATCATCATTTTATGTTCATTGTTATAATTCTTGGAACTATTGCTTTAACATTACATCATCATTCTGTGCTCATTGTTATTGGTGAATTGCGTATTGAGACCATTGTTGATCCGAACACAATGGGCCTATTGTTGCACAAACTTTTCCTTGCCTTGTTGGTCATGAGATATATATTGTTGGTTCATGCAGTGTGTTTGTGAATTGCGTGCTGATACCATTGTTGATACCTATTGTTGTACAAACTTTGCCTTGCATTGTTGGTCATGAGATATTTCACGCAATTCGTAATCACTCTGCACGGACCAACAATACATATCTCATGACCAACAATGCAAGGCAAAGTTTGTGCGATATAGAACTCAATGCATAGAATTCCTGTTATTCAGGCTTTTCTTAGAAAATGAGAATTCTTAGTACTTAACAATTTCTTGAAAATGACCAGTAACTGGAGATAACAGACTATTGAGAAAGAGTGGAAATACGACAGAGGAAGCACTCCTTAACTTCCGTGCTGTATTGAGCAAATGGTAAGCAAGTAAATTGAAGAATCGGCGACCGCTAGACTGCACAAAATGATGAATGGCCAAGTTTTGCTTAAATACATCGAAAGAAGTAAGGAAATTGCAACAACAATTGTCCATCTAAAGTAAGATTTCGTGAGTAAGTAATTATTTAAACTAGCATTGGCATCCTCGGAGAGGGCCATCCATTGTGAGCCTTTAAAATATTTTTTTTCGTTAAATCAAGTCCCTGTATATTACCTAGAATGGATTTTTTCAGTGAAGAGGTAAATTCCTGTCTTTCGGATTTTTCTTGGAATAGATAGTCCCTTCGCTCTATATTTGTAGTGATTGAGTTATTTTTTAACCAATTTAGAGGTTTAATTTAACTTTTTGAGGTTGTTCTGTTTACCTACAAGCGTAATTATCCCTGGCAACGCCGGGTCATCAGCTAGTAGTTTAATAAATAAAAAAACCAATCACGCATCACAAAAAAAATTTCACTTTTTCAAAAGATAAACATTGTAAACTTTGGGTTAACAAGTGTAAACCTAATAAGAAATTCTGTCTGAAATTAAGCCTTGTAAACACTTTAGAGAAGAAGACTTCGATTGATAACTCCCATATGAATTCTTATGCCTACCCCTTCGAAAAATTTGAAAAAATTCTTATACTGTCACATAAATTAAAAAAATATCGGTACTTAGATATCTAACACTAGCATGGGCATAGCCAATCACGCAAAGAGGATTGAGTAGCTTGAGTGAGTAACAACTCCTCTCAATATTTAGGAAAAATGAGACATTCATTCGAATTATTTAAAAAAAATATTTTAAAAAATTATTTAAAAATTATTTAAAAACTCAAATTTAATGATACTCAATAAATGTAAAATAAAGATCCTGTTTCTATAGAGGCGAAAATCAAAATATATTTAAATTTACTTTTAACATCATTTCAAGATGCAGGAGAGTGAAGACGTCTCCATGAACTCTCCGTGATTTTTTTTACCAGTGCAGGCAATTATATCAATAAGGCTTGTATTTTAACTCATGTTGTTTTTATACAGATATTTGCGATTCTCTAATTTAGGACAGTTACCTTTTTATGATGGAATGTCTTCTGTGAATAATTTTAATTTGAAATTATTTGAAGTTTAACGTCTACGACAGACTTAACCATTATCATCCTACTGGGGCGGGTCGGCGAGTTTATGCTTAACGCAGATCGTTATTGTCGTACAGGTTTGTGCTATCTTTATCTGTTAACTGTTTATCTGCTTTTGTCAAGTTTTAAAACTCCAGTTTATATAATGCCTAAAGAACGTAAATTGAAACCTGCCTCTAACCGGACTGCGTCGAGTGGAACACCTACAAAATCTTCTAGGAGCTATCAATGTTGGCTCTTTTCGATAAACCTGTATTCTCGGACCATGTTTCGTTTACATTTGTGAATAAACTGTCTGAACTATTAGATAATATATTATCGGATATAACATCAAATTTAGCATCCGTCACATCTACTTTAAATACAGTATCTTCTCAACTATCTACGTTAAACGCAAATTGTAAAAATTTGCAATCGAAACTAGAAAAATTAGAAAGCGAGATTTATCACGGTGATCGATCAAGGATTGATATGGTTTTTCTAGAACTCGACGAACTTGAGCAGCATTCCCGTCGAGCCAATTTAAGAGTATTTGGCTTGCCTGAGAAGCCTTCCGAATCTTTACCTTCGATTCTTTCCTCTATGACTTCAGAAAGTCTAGATATGACTGTCTCTCCCACCGATTTTGATGCGGCCCACCGGATAGGTCGGCGTTTGTCAAACACTACTCGACCTGTGATCTTGCATTTTGCGTCCTACTCTCTTCGTGATTTAGTAATAAAAAAACGAAGAATATTGAAGACTCACAATCCCGATATATCAGTAGCTGACGATCTCACTGGCACACGCGTTAGATTGCTTCGAGCAGCTAAATCCAAGTTTGGTGTCTCCAATGCCTGGAGTTTTAGTGGAATTGTTTTTATTAAGGACCCTCAAGGAAAAATTACACGGATCCGTTCCATTTCTGATCTCCATGACTCTACTAATTGTGATAATAGTGTTAACACAATTTTTTTCTAAGTTTTTTTTTGAACTATCTGGCTCACGCCTATTATCACAAGTTTCTATAATTTGAATGTTTAATGTAACATACAATTAGTATTTAAACAATTTGTGTTTGTTCTCTTAGCCAATTTTATTTATTTGATTTAAATATTTTTTTTATTTTTAAAATTTAATTGCTTGCCTTACCTGGTATTCCTTTATTTACCAATTTTTTTTAATAGTGTTTATAATTATTTATTTTGAATTTACTTTTTGTAGTTTTTTGTTTTTATTATTTTTTCATTTGTTAATTTGACTGTTTTGATTGTTTATTTCAGTTTATTATTTTCTCTCCACTCATTTTAATTCTGTTCAATGACTTTTTTAAATGATTTCAGTAAGCCAGTTTCTATTGACGCGTGTAATGACACCTTTACTAATTTTTCTCCCTCTGTTGTCAAACGTTGTTGTTCTATTTTTTTCTTAAATATTAGGAGTTTAAATACTAATAATGATTCAATTTTGATTAACCTTGACTCTCTTTCTATCTCTTCGAAATTATTAATATTTGTCGTAAAATGATGTTTATCACCCTTCTGAGATTCCCTCTGTTATATCTTCCAGCCGAGTTAATAAACGTGGCGGTAGTTTGTGTGTTTATGTTTCTCAACATTGGACATATAAAAAGTTGGACTATCTATCTTTTATTACAATTGATTTTGAAACTTTAACTTTAATGATAAACAATAGATTTGTCATTATGGCTGTTTATCACCCTTCATTAGGGTCCTTGAGAAAATTTCGCACTCAGTTGTCTGCCCAATTATTGTTAATTCGACAACTAAATTGTAATTATATTTTAATCGGAGATGTTAATATTGACTTTAGTTCACCAACTCCGAATTGTAGTCATATACTTGACCCAACTATGCTTGCCGGTCTTAAGATGTCAATCAAAGCATATACTCATTTTTCATCTTTTTATCATAAATATACAGCTATTGACTCATGCTTTTCTACCCTAACCCCTAGTAACAGCGAAGCCTTAGATGCTGCAATTACTGACCATTTTCCTCTTTTAGTTATTTTTGACTTAACACTATCTTATCCTATTAAAGCCAATTTTTGAATAAACGTCTAATTTCTGATCATAGGATAAAAATGTTGTAATCCTACCTTTGCTTGACAGATTGGTCTAGCCTCTTATCTATTGAACTTGATATTGACTCTTTATTTGATAATTTCTTATCTCACTTACAACATGGTTTTGATCGCTATCTACCGTTTTATCGTCCTTCTTTCGGAAAATATTTAAAGCATCCACCCAAGAAACCTTGGATAACTCCATATCTTTTGACTGACATAAAGCTCAAAAATAAGTATTATCGGAAGTCTCGACTTGTTCCTTCTGAAGTTAATATTAAACGTTTTAAAGTTTTTTCCAACGTACTTCTTAAGAAAATCAATAAGGCTAAAAGAGATTACTTTGATAAATTATTCTTACGATTGTATGCGAATAAGGACAAATGGAAGGTAATAAAAAGTTTAATCCCTGACTCAAGGAGTTTTATGTCACCTTTCAGTATTCCAACCAATGTTAACAGAGACTCGTTAACAATATTTCTACAATCACTACTGCCTCCCTCATTCGACCCTTTGTCTGATTCAGTTCATGATTATGATACTGTACAATTTAATAATAATTATAGTTATTTTGTATTTCCTACAACGGTCGAAGAGGTCAGTGATATTATTAGGAGTTTGAATTCCTCGGATTCCCTAGATCCACTCGTTTTCCCCCCGAAAGTTTTAATTCAGTTACGCCACATTTTATCTTTTCCCCTAGCATCATTATTTGATCATTCTCTGGTCTCTGGAAATTTCCCCACGGTTTTGAAACAGGCGCGTATTATACAAATTTTTAAAAAGGGCGACCCTTCAATTTACTCAAATTATCGTCCAATTTCAGTTGTACCTTTTTTTGTCAAGGTTTTTGAGAAGCTATACTATGTGCCCATTTCCAATTATATTCATACTAATAATCTTATTACATATCATCAGCATGGCTTCGTCCCTAGTAAAAATGTTGAAACGGCATGCTATGAATTTTTCGAATTCGTATCAACAGAAATGGATTCTAATAATCATGCCGCGGCGTATTCGTCGACTTTTCTAAGACCTTTGATTTTGTTCCTATTAATCATTTATTGATTAAGTTAAATAAACAGTTTGGTATTCGTGGTACCCTGTTACGTTGGTTGCAGAATTTTTTATCTGATCGATCTTATTATTTACATTTGTTTGACAAGTCTTTCTTTACAATTAATCGTAACGTTGGAGTACCCTAAGGATCTATTCTCTCGTCTCTATTATTTTGTTTATATGTTAACGATCTTCCAATATCTGTTAGCCCCAACTCATCTTTGAAAATTATTCTGTACGCCGATGACGTTGCATTTTTAGCTACATGTAAAGACCCGTTACAGGTAGAATCGTTGCTTAACATAACTCTCAATGGTTTATATACATGGTCTAAAAAAAGTTGCTTATCAGTTAAAACGAAAAAAACTAAGTTTATGATTTTTTATCAACGTAATAAACGTCCCCAGTTCTCTTTCTCTTTATTATGATGATATTCAGCTATTAAGTGTCTCGTCCTTTGTTTATTTAGGGATTTTAATCTCCCATGATCTTTCCTGGGAGCTACATATCAATTCCCTTTTGTCTAAGTTAAATAGAAAGCAAGGCATCATTTTTCGTTTACGTTTTCTTTGTGGTAAGATAATTCTCCAACTCTATTATGCTTGGATTCATCTACATTATGTTTTAGTATAATTTTGGGGGGATCGTCTACCTCCCGTAATCTCTCCAGAATGTTTAACTTGCAGAAATGGTTTCTTAGGACTTTATTCAACCTTCCCAAACATTCATCTGTAACACCTCTCTGTTCAGAATTAGGTGTTCTGACAGTTTATCAATTATACTTTATGCGTGTTTGCACCTTTGTTTATAAACCCTCTAACTCTTTACTATGTGCCTCACCTCCTATAATTATAACTAATAATAGCTGTGATCAGCGTTACCATACTCGTTTTTCAGGACTATTAATTCCTCCTTTTTCTAATAGTAACTACCGTCGCCGTTGTTTGACCTTTATAGGTGTTAAATGTTGGTCTTTTCTTCCATCTGAGCTGCGCTCATTAACTGATTTTCGAGTTTTTACAATCATTTAAAACGCAATACTCTTCGTCTTCTGCCGAAGTTTCAGGTTCCACTATAATTGATTACTCGTATCCTTTGTTTATCATACTTGTTTTTTACTACGTTGCTATTAAGTTGTTACCTACTGGGTTGTAAATTTTCTGGCTTACATATCTTACGTATCTTTTTGTATAATTTTATAGACATCTTTTTTGGTTTCATTTTCGTTTTTATTTTTTTGTTTTTGTTTATCAAATATTTTTTTCTTCGTTTCTCTTTTTGTGTTTAATTATTTTTATAATTAGTTCTATTGTTTATAATGTTGTTTTTTTAGTTGTTGTTATTGTAATTTTATTTTTTTCCTTTATATTTTGTGGATCCCTGTGACCTTCTTTCGATCTGTTTGGACCATACTAGTCCCAGGGAGTTCACTGCTTTTTTTCACTGTACTAATTATTAAATAAATAAATAAAAAAATAAAACCAAAAAAACATAAAATTAACTTTTTTATAGTTAACTAGCAAAGGTACCCGGCGTTGCCCGAGATAATTACACTTGGATGTAAACAGAACAATCTCAAAAAATTAAATTAAATTTTGCAATATCTTAAAAATAAACACATGAAAATGCTTAGAATTAATACAGTAAAAATTCTTAATGAAAATTCGAAAAAAATCTTTTTAAAGGCTCACAATGGCTGGACCTCTCCAAGGATGCCACTGCTAGTCTAAATAATTTCTTACTCACGTAATCTTACCTCAGATGTATACTTAGTGTTGTTGCAATTTCCACTCTTCTCTCGATGTGTTGAAGTAAAACTTACGCATTCATCACTTTGTACAGTCTAGCGGTCGCCGATTCTTCTATTTACTTGCTTCCCATTTGCTCAATACATCACAGAGCTAAAGGAGTGCTTCCTCTGTCGTCTTTCCACTCTTTCTCAATAGTCTGCTAACTCTCCATTATCTCCAGTTACTGATCATTTTTAAAGATTTTCAAGAAATTGTTAAGTACTAAGAACTCTCTTTTCTAAGAAAAGCCTGAATAACAGGAATTCTATGCATTGTTACAAATTGAAACTTATCCATATTACATCATCATTTAATGTTCATTGTTATAATTCTTGGAAAGATTGCTTTAACATTACATCATCATTCTGTGCTCATTGTTATTGGTGAATTGCGCGTTGATACCATTGTTGATACCTATTGTTGTACAAACTTTGCCTTGCATTGTTGGTCATGAGATATTTCTCATTAATATGCCTTGCTATAACCATGAATATCGATTTTTTATCGATATTTATTATTTTTCCGAAATCTGAGGTAGACAGTGACCTTCCTCATGCTTTGAAGATCATGTATGCGAAATTTTATCAAGATCGGAATAAAACTGTAGATTTGTATAAAAAACATACGAACAGACCCACCCACACACAAACATCCTTCTTTATATATATAGATAGAAGAAAGATATTTACGCCTTCCTGTGATGGCTATTAAATCTGTATTGAAGTTTGCCAACTCTTGGCAAACCAGATGGCTGCAAATAAAAGAGGGAAATTTAAAACGCATTTTTCTTAAAAGATGATTTTCCCCTCCAGGCTACGTTTCTATTGGCATCGTCATATATGCTTGAAAATGTCAATATTGGAAGAAAAAAAGAGAGAAGCGTGACTTACATAAATATGCTAAAACATGAAAAAATACTGACACAACTCTTATTGCATTATTGATCCAAAAGCATAAAATTTGTGAAATCACTGGAGAAAATATAACATATTACTGGAAAATGTATGGCCAATATATTCGGAAAAATCAAATAAAACACAGATAAACTAGTTTATTGTATTTTTCTTATACTAAACAAAGTGCACAAATCACAGAATCCACTAGGAGAACAGTAGGATAAGTATCGAATTAGGTGCATACAAAATGAGGTTGGTGTGGCAAAAAGCGACCAATCAGCGTGCAGCATTCACAGAGATATTTCTCATTACTATGCCCTGCCATAACCATGAATATCGATTTTTTATCAATAATTATTATTTTTTCGAAATCTGAGATACACAGTGACCTTCCTCATGCCTTGAAGGTCATGTATGTGAAATTTTATCAAGATCGGAATAAAAAATGTAGATTTGTATAAAAAACAAACAAACAAACAAACAAACAAACAAATAAACAAATAGACATCCTTCTTTATATATATAGACTAGTATATGTACCCGGCGTTGCCCGGGATAATTACACTTGTAGGTTAACAGAACAATCTCAAAAAATTAAATTATATCTCCCAGTTGGTTAAATATTAACTCAATCAGTAAAACACAGAGCAATAAGACGGATAGTTTTTTCTGTTTTCTTCTATTTCCTGAGAGTGTATTTGTATTAACTTTGTTTATACATATTGACAGCAACAGATTAACTGGTAGTGTTAAAAGGGTGTTTTCCAAAAGTTAATTGAAAAGAGTTGTTAATTCTTCAATTCAACTATTCTTTCTACTTTTGGCATGAAGCTTATGATTGTTTTATCTTCTTTGTTGTTATTTCACCAGTATACGTGAAGGTGTATGCAGTGGGTTTCTATTAAAAAATTTGTACGTAGCTGTTACAGGCTACTTCGGTGAGGGCTAGCGCGTTCAGTATGAACAGAGCAGCTGGTCTCTACTAACAGCGTTTGCGCTAATTAAAGGTAAAAAATCTCCGTGGTTAGGATACAAGAAATACGTTTCCCTATTAGCTTCAGTGGTTTTTCGCCTCATTAAAGTGTTTCCTTTCGGTAAATACGTACGCAATGGTTACCACTTAACTCAAGTATAACATTGACCACGTTCGATGTCATCAAGTCAGCAGCTGTTACGATAAATGCACGTGCTAATCCATGCTAAAAAAATCTTTGTGATTTCCAGTCACCATACATGAATTACATTTCCCCATTAGTTTCACTAGTATTTTGTCTCATATGATTTGAAATACGTTTGTTTGAGGTTCATATGAGTTGTTCTGTTAGTTTCACTGTTTTTTTCACTTCATTAGAGTGTTTCCTTTCAGCAAATGTGTACGCAATGGTTATCACGTAATTTGTAATTCAAATATACAACATTTGCTGCGGTAACCGTCATCTAAGCTGGCAACTGATATGAATAAAAGTTAGCGCTAAACCACGCTAAAAAGTCTTCGTGTCTGTCACCCTGGGTATGTGAAATAGGTTTGTTTGAGGTTCATACAAGTTGACCTGTTGGTTTCACTGATTATTTTAACCTCATTTAAGTATTTCCTTTCAACAAATTTGTTATCACGTAATTCAAATATATTACATTCACCATGGGACCAGCATCTAAGTTGGACCAGCATCTAAGTTGGCAACTGATGCGATAAACGTTCGCACTAAACCATATGAAAAAGTGTTCGTGTCTGTCACCCTGGGTACGTGAAATACGTTTGTTTGAGATTCATATAAGTTGCCCCGTGTAATCCTTAAAGTGTAATCCTTATCCGTTAGAAATAATTTAAGTCTGTGGGGTTCTGATCCTTACAGTTGATAAAAAAACCCTTGGCCAAAGACGTGGTTATTGCAAGTTCCTTGATTTGTTTATGAAAGTGTTGTCTGCTGAATTTGGTTGTTTGGTGTTCAGTTGAGTGATTGAATTTGCAAATTTTACACTATTGAAACTCTTAATCGAACAAATACATGTGGTACCACCATCAGATTTGAATTTTCACTGACGAGTGTAGAGTATAAAAGCTAGATAAATTTTGGACGGATTTTCTGTATTACATTTCAAACCTTCACTGCATCTAAACAATTGCATCCTTATTTGAAAGTATGCAATCTGAGTTTGTGCGAAAACGTGAGATGTGCGACCCTAAGAATAGTTTGTACTGAAGATGCCAATCATAGAAACTAGTATTTTTCTTACCAGTTAAAGGTAATTTTTTTAAAATCGAGCTTATTTGTGAAATGTACCATAAAATGAAAGAGAGTTGTATTTGTTTGTGCCCGTATATTAGTGTTTGGAGTTGTGATCGAAATCGTGTTTTTTAACTGGGACATCCGTATGGTCTTTGTTAACACCTTAACTATGCTGTTGTGTAAGATGTTGAGTCGCTTGACTTTGGAGAACGTTTGTTCACGAGACACTTGGGAGCCAAAGAGGGTGTTTACTTTGTCCCACGCACATGACTGCAGCTTAACGTGGTCAACTTAGAGATATTGTAAGTATGTGAGTTCTACCATCCCATTGTGAGTAAATTCACACTCAGTTGCCGAATTACAACCTTGCAACACCGGTACAGTAATGTATGACAGTGTTTGGCTATTAGGGAAATGTATGTTATGTTCTCAACAGTTTAATGAGGTGAAAATAATCAGTGAAACTAATGGCGCAACTCGTATGAACTTCATACAAACGTATTTCATGTACCCAGGGTGAAAGACATGAAGACTTAATAACGTGGTTTAGCTGGAACGTTTATCATATCAGTTGCCAACATAGGTGGTAGTCGCCGCAGCGAATGTTATATCTGAATTACGTGATAACCCTTGCACTCACAAAATTGCCGAAAGGAAAGACTTTAATGAGGCGAAATACTAGTGAAAGACTTTACTATTGTTAAACCTATTTCCTGCATCCTGACTGGAAATCGCAAAGATTTTTTTAACGTGGGTTAGTGCATACGTTTATAGCAACAGCTGCCAACTTCATGATATCCAATGCGGTCAATGTTATACTGGAGCTACATGGCAAACATTGCATATGCATTTGCCGGAAAAGAAACATTTTATAGAGGTAAAAACCAGTGAAACTAACGAAGCGACTCGTATGAACTTCAAACAAGCATATTTCACGTACCCAGAGTGAAAGATACGAACACTATTTAGTGTGGTTTAGTGCGAATGTCTATCATATCAATTGCCGGCTTAGATGCCAGTCACCCTTGCATTTAATATATGTGATAACACCCGACTTAGACACCAGCCACTTAATATATTTGCATTAGGTGATAACCCTTTCACTCACAATTTGTTGAAAGGAAAGACTAACGGGGAGAAAACCAGTGAAACTAACAGGGCGACTCGTATGAACCTCAAACAAACGTATTTCACATACCCAAAGTGAAAGACACGAAGTATTTTAGCGTAGTTTAGCGCGAATATTTATTGTATCAGCTGCCGACTTGATGACATCCAATGCAGTCAGTTTTATTTTTGAGCTGCATGGTAACCATTGCATACTCATTTACCGAAAAGAAACAGATTTAATGAAGTGAAAAGAGTGAAACTAATGGGGAATATTATTTCATGTACCCTAACTAGAACACATGAAGTTGTTTACCTTTGGTTAGCGCAAACACTGTTAGTAGAGACTGGCTGCTCTGCCTTGGTAACAGACCCAACAATTGTATGTGTGAGACGGTGACAATTGAGCACACAGGGATTTTAGTACCCCAGAAAAAACATTTAAAATTAATAATAAAATACAAAAATAATCAATGTAAGAATAGTGACTATTACTGAATAAGTATAATCTAACAAATTCAGCAACAACTACTGTGAAAAAAGCCTTATTTCAAGGGCCAATGAGACCTAATGTGAAACTGTCTGACTCTCAGCGCTGCGTCCCTGACAACCTGGTGAGTTTATGATTGAAACGCGACAATTTTGCCCCTTCATTCATCTTAGCAGCGTAGAAAAACAATTAAAAATAATGTTAAAAATAATGTTAAAAAGCCTTTATATTCAACGTATGAATATAAACAATTCAATAACTATTACCGTGAAAACCCTTACTTGACGGAGTCTGTGAGAACATATGTGAAAACATTCTGCCTCAACCCTAAGTCTCGTTTTCAGCCTCGCGAGTCTGCGTGTGAGTGCCGCGGCATTAGACACCTCGGCTGTCAGTTATCACAAAACAACATTTAAAAGTAACATTAAAGAGACTGAAAAACTGTTGTATGAAAAATAAACCTGTAATGCTTGTCCAGCAACAATTGCCCTGAAAAGAAAGGTTTATTCAACGGCATCAATGAGAGGTTATGTGATAACACTTAATAGTCAGCTCCATCAATCACTGTGAACCATGTGGACAGCCACTTGATAAACCTCACAGGAATAATGTGCACAAATCGGCAACTGTAAACTGTTTACTGACATTAACTAAAATCAGTGTGATCAGTAAACAATGCAATCTTAGTCAGTTGTCGAAATACTTTTGACAGGGATAAAGCTGTCCAATATGTGGAAAATGAAAACCATAAAAATACCTTGTATTTGTTGGCATTGTGAAGTTTAGATGCTCAATTAGCATGCAATCATTGCACAGCAAAAACCTCATTTCGTACATATTAATACCACTGAAACAATAAATTTGGCTTAATGGCCCTGGCAAAACAGTTGTATGAGAATGAAAAACTCTGATATTGCTCAGTCACCCGAAATCAACCACAAATGATTGAAAAAATATCAATCAATGCTGTTGAGCTCGAATAGGAAGCAACAGATCTTAAACAATGTTGGTTGTAAACACTCACCCAATCAAGTTAAGTGAACTTGAAAATATTTGGTGTATTTGAGAAGGTAAATTCATAATTTAAAAACAACCATTTTAACCTTTATTCCATGTTGAATTAATTAGGACAGCATTGTATTGAAGAGTATAAATGCGTTTACCATCAATGGAACGACTATTAAAAAATAAAAATAAAATTGATTGATACCCGACTAGAATAGATGACCGACAAGAGAAACTGTGTAAAGAGTTAGATTGCAAAAAATGCCAGGAAAAAATGCCAGGAAAAAAACTGTCAATCGCAGTTAGTTTGGAAACAAAAGTCACAAATCACTTTTAATGACATCGACAATGTGTAAAAATTGCCAGGTAAAATAAAATGAAAATGAGAATTGACCTTAACAGTGTGTGCATAATGGGTTAAAAACGGGGATTGGCCAGAAAAATGTGGGCCCTAGAGATTCGAGCCCCGACCATCATTCAAACTAGTGAATGAGAGCCTGATGCGTTACCCACTGGACTGTGTAGGGAACACAGTAAAGTAACAGTGAAAAGTCGAAGTGAAATTTTAGCCTAAATTTAACTTAAATCTCGTATATAATGTTACCAATATTACACTAACCACATTTGCCCTTAAACGAAGTTAACGTTGAGAGAGACAAAATTATTTAAAATACAAACAACCAACTCAGAGAGTTAACCAGAATGCAAAAATCACAGAGAGTAGAAGAAAATTAAACAGTTGCAGTGAGAAACTGTATTTATAAACATGTATATATGTGTTCAGTCGCCTTTTAACCATCATTAACCGCAACTCTGGTAAACACTTCTCAATTGAAAGAATGTAACAATCAACTGAAAATTAAAAATCAAACAATACACCTTGAAACAAAAGTAATTAATAAGAGGAGGGTGTAAAGTATCTCTGAAAAAATTTTGGTTGCACAAAATACAATAGTTAATTGGTAATTACACACAATTGCAATGAAATTGCCCCACCTACAAGGAATCATCCGACCTCATCCATATTTAGTAGGGGAGGGTTCGTCTACCTCCGACTAGTAAACGATTAGATGCATGCTCACAGAACATGACCATTTGGGTTGATATAAGGTGTCCGGGTGCCTGTCTAAACTCATCAGTTGACACCTGTGCAAGATTTTCTATGCAGTAGGGAGGAAGCAAACGCCTCGTGAAAACAGTATTGTAATCCCAATGCCTCGGCAAAAACAACAACAACCGTTCACGCAACTAACGGACTTTGAACGAGGTCGGATCATTGGCTTCTACGAGGCTGGATGGTCAACCAGACGGATTGCTGTCCATGTGTCGCAGGACGCACGGCTGTAGGCCGATGTTGGAGACAATGGCAAGAGGAAGGCACACATGCCATAAGACCAGGCTCTGGGGCTAGGAGAAGCATGTCAGATCGTACCAATAGGCAGATACTGCAAACAGTGCTAGCAGACAAAACCATTACCATGCAGCAACTCCACGACAACATCACTATTCCTGGTATTGCTCCAGTGTCAATAGCGACAATACCATGCTGGTTACACGCAGCGACAACGTCTGCCAGGCGTCAATTATCAAGATGTCATCAGCCTGCTGAGTAACGACACCCAAAACATGGACGACCACCACCAACAACAACGAGGACCACACTCAAAATGGCATAGACCTGAAAATTAGAAAAAAGGGAAAAATTAAGATTAAAAAAGAAATATGAAATATAATTATAAAAATATTCAAAACTGGCATGACGCCACGGACCCGCAAATGGCCGCCATGACATCAGAATAATGTAGGTGGGGTGGGGGGATCACGTGACATAAATGCTGCGTGCTGATTGGTCGCTTTTGGCCACTTCATTATGTATGTACCTAATTCGATACACTACCTACTAACAACTATAAACATCAGGACTGTTCGTAAGGCACTGTATTTACTGAATTTTCATGACAGATCTGTGTCCCACTTACCCCTATCAGTAGCTGCAATGCAGCAAAGAGATTGTAATGGTGCAAAGAGACACATCAATGGACTCTAAAGCAATGGCGGATGTAAATAATAATGATTATAAACTGGAGATGCTCTCCAAGCATAGGTATGGCATCCGAAAAATGGCGGATGATTTGAATAGAGGTACAGGTCACAATGCACTATCTGGCAATTGGATGGAACAATTTGCGTATGGCAAATGCAGGTAGAATGTCATCTGGCAAGCTGTGTAGTGCCCCACTGTGAAGTTTGGCAGAGAGTGAGTGATGGCTTTCGTGTTTGGTCTGATTCCAATCGTTTCGGTGGCTGGAACGCAAGTATTAACATGATATCCTGGACAATTCTGTACTCCCTGCTCTCTGGAAATGGCCGTTTTAATATTTAACATGATAGCGCCCCTTGCCACAAACTCAACACCATCAAACATCTCTGGGATGTGTCAGAGCGTTAGTTGGATTGAGGCACGGAAATCTGTGACAATATGCAACGATGGTGTTGTTGTGATATCGTTCAACATTTGTAATCAGCTATTAATAATGGCTCAAATGCTAATAGTTAATTTTATAATTAATGACTTTGCTGTACTTTTCATTTATGTTTATTCAATTCCAGTGCGTGTTATTAAACTATAGCCGCATTCAATATATTTCACTTCAGGGACAGCGACTTTGTCTTTGCTTTTCAAAAGCAAAGAAAATTGGTTTTTATTGTGGACGAAACCGGAAGTCAAAAATCACTTTTGCTGCTTTTGTTACTTTCGCATCTAAACTGCGTCAGCCATAAGTAGACATGAGAAACATATTGAAATTGTTTCAAAAATATTAAGTGGTTTATTGATTTTGGAAAATGTTTTTTATTGTTCTCCGTGGTTTTTACTATTCTTTAATTTACAATCAACACAAAGTACAAGATTATATAAGTCATATACACCGTTAAATTTCTATTTTTAACGTTGGGCAATCACCAAAGCGAACGAAGCGGCGATTCAAGGTGGCTTCCACAAAAGCGGAAGTTAGTTAGAAAAGTAGCAAAAGCAGCGGGGGGGGGGGAGGAGTGGGTACTGACTCGCTTTCAGAAAAGTCACTTTTGAAACTTTGCTTTCCTCAAAATAACGTCACTGAAAGATAAGCCTGGAAAGCGAGCAAAGTAGAGAGGTCTTCTATGCGACTTTAGTTTATTTTCATACAAGGGTAGTACCGTCTGTACTTTTCCACAGAACACATGTTAAGATTTCATTATCAGCAAGAGGAAAATTAAATGAATGGTTATCCCAAAACCATGGATATGTAAATAATAAGAAAATGTACAAAAATATGGATTGTTTTATTGTTTGAATATGAATCGCGATATTTAGAAATACTACACGAACTATGATAGCTGTTAGATGAAACCACCTCCATCAAACATATGGACTACCCATTGCAGTCTTTCCTAGGGCTAAATTGCTCATTTCAGCAATAGGATATTGACTCTATGAAATCACTTCTGATTTCTTTGAAAGAGAATAAATACGATTCAGCCCATGATCATTTTGTGAAATTTCCTGGGGGGTTTTTTTCAAAAATTTTGTTTCCTCAGAGTTAATATTTTTTACTCCCGTTGAATCCAGTTCATTCAGTACAATGCTGATCTGACCAAATTAACTGTCCTTTAAAAATTGCATTGTAGCTGACCTAAAGTATTTTATTGCTTGGTGACGATTTTATTTCGTACGATTTTAGGAAGAATCAGGGCCGTCCTCATGTTACCAATAAAGAAATGAGTGAAGAACAATTAACTTTATGAGATCAAAATTTTCCTAATTCTGGATGTGACTGGGCCCCTGTCATAATTCTTTACTACCAGAAATTGATGATTTTATTCAAATAATATGAAAAATTTTACTCTGAGAACTACTATGGGTGAATGCAGCTCATCTTTAATAAAATAAGTTACTTCAATCCAGAAAAGACAAAAATGAGGAATAAAAATAATCCTGACTTAATTCCTCGCCTATTGCTGATACTTTTGAACTGATACTTTTGCTGATATGCATTATCTGATGACAGACCCTGCCTCTCTCAGAAATACGGAGTCTCCCATTTTGGATCTTTGATGACCTCACGTGGCATCAAAGTAACGAGGAATAATGAACGCTCGACTAGCCAATCGAGTTCATGCAGATCATTGAGAATCGCTGGTAAAGACTGATTCCGTGGGCCAGCTACTATTTGTAACCTCTACTGACAATGGACAGAAAACCCAATGAATACAAGTGGAAAACCATAGAAATTAGACAGCATGAAGGCACCTCACCAGCGAACAGGTAGAAAGTTGCCTTTATAGTGTCTGCACTGCTTGGCCAAAGCTTTTATCAAGTTTGAATTTTTGTGAAGTTACATAACACTTTCAGCTAATGTGAAGCATTTTCCTGAAGGTTTTCATTGAAATGGATAGCTAGTAAAATGTTAATCTGTGTTAGTTACATTTTTGTTAATGTTTGAGTTGTTATTGGGCATTTTGCCTACTGCTTTTTTAATTAATTAATTAAATAAATAAATGAATAAATGAATAAATAATTCAAATTTTAAATAATAATGCATTGTTAACATTAAGCTTCAGTATTTCAAGATCACTCTTTATTTTTTATGCAAGTAACTTCATCAAGGAATTACCTCTTCTAAATACCGTATGAACTTTTTCATCAATATCAATTTAAAAATACAAGGTTACACGTATGATGTTATTATTTATATTAATGTTATTTTTTATCTTGAAAAGAATACTTCAATGCACACACTGCCCAAAAATAGTAGAATTCCATATAATTATCGTATAATTTCGTCTGTTACAAATGGCTGCAGGTATTCTACCTGCGACATGCTTCTTCAAGATTTTCATTATCTTTTGATAGCAAAAATCTGACTACCAAATCAGTCGGCCTGAAATATGAATATCATGATTACATTTAATTTGAAAGAGGCTGATTCATGTCTACTATGCAGGTTCAAAATTCTGCAGGTGGTTTCACCAGCATTCATTTTGTTCCTACTATCAGTATTAACTGCAACTTTCACTGGAAGAATGTCTTCTTGTTGGCTTTCCAAGTAGGCGTCTTGTGCGAGCACATCAAACTTGTTTAGAGAACGAAATGGCACAGTAATCCATTGGCAATGCATACATCCGACTCCATTGGAAGGCTACCACTTGTATACCTAATGATGTAAACCAATTATACCGCTGTCAATAAGGTGGTTGATCCTGCGCTTGAACATTGAACTTCAGATTGAATTCCAGTTCCACTGCTTGTGATACTTAAAATACTTAAAATACACGCCATTGCTTGTGATACTCCATCAGTATCTGTTGCCCATTTTTGAATTTTCGGTTTTTCAGTTTCACCATTGGCCTTAATTACGCCTGGCTGCATTTTTCTGTCACAAGTTTAAAATATGTTTCAATATATAATGGAGAGCTACTGCAGTGATTAAAAAATTTATTTTTTTGCACTGCTCAGTTATTTGCAAATATGAATATTTTGCGTTGGAAAGGAATGCATTGTACCTCTCCAAAACACGGTCTGCTTGTGGTAACCACTGACAATCATTTACAAATTTCAAAATTACTAGCAAGGGGTACATGTGTCAGGAAAGGCAAAGACTCGATTACATACAAGATCTGTACAAAGCCTCCACAATATATTTCAAATAGTCGTGAATCAACCTATGTAGAAATAAATTGTTAATGATTGTGTCAAGCAAGAGAGATTATCCAAATCTCTCTTGATCTTAGCCACACGTTCTTGGGAGATTTTTATATATCTTTTGTTAGTATTACTATGCTAAAACTGCTTTAGCTACAATATAAGAGATTAAGATTTCAGAATATACGTTTGATGCAACTCTGTTACTTTTAATTAGCTCATCATCTGAAACAGAATATGAGTACATTATGCTTTTGTAAATTTAAATTTTATACAATTAAAGTTTATACCATTAACATTTTTTTATTCAATAGATGTCTATGGAGACAACCAGGAATATTGATGTCTCATCTTATTTTGATTTCTCTATTGAGAAGGTATATTCAGTATGTTTCAGTGTGCAAGAGGTAATTATTTTTATAAATTTTTTATATCTTTTTTAAAGAAAATCAATAACATTATTTTTATAAAAATTCAAGTAAGTAACTAAGCGAATGATAATAATAGTTTGTTTAAAAATTAAAAATTAACATAAGAATTAAAAAAGAAGACTATATTTTATAAATGGCACAAGAAAACTATTTTATGTGGAAATTACAAATAAAAAGATGTAAGCAAAGGCAAATATCAGTGAATTTGAGTAAAACAAAGTAGGTTCAAAATTTGATGATTATTTGCTTATCTGCTAAAACATTGCGACAACCCCTCGCCCCTCACATAGCAAGTGTAATTGTCGAAGGTTCGGAACTGAAAACTGAGGGGGAAAACATTGACTCAAAAGAACTTACCTCTAAACAAACAAATCACTTTATTACTCAACTAATACAAGAAATATTCGCATTGCTAACATTAATCATATCAACGCTAATTATCAATAAACTCTGAGCAAGAGGGGCACCTCAACCATGCATGTTGAAACAAAACAGCAGCTATTTGCAACTCATATGGACACATGCAGTCCTTACAATCAATCAGTTTAGGTAAGATAGAAATCGTCTGTGGCTGGAACAAGGAGGTTCCGGTTACCGGCTCTGAACAATCGAGCTTCTGTGTCACATATACACAGGGTGCAAATCGGGAAGCGTTGAACAGCCCTTTGGCATCCACAATGCACGCATGCTGCACGAAGTCACGCAGTTTAACATCCTTAACTGATGTTGGAGAATGTCCCGTGATCCTTTTCAGCTGTGCCCAACTGTCGCATAGGGCAGGGAGAATCACTGAAACCGCACTCACGTGGCTTCATGCAGTTTACCTGTGCTCTGTATATATGCTGGATGCCACTCACACAGAGACGCTACGCCCGGTGAAGCGCTGAGCGAACTGCTGAGTAAGGGCTCGCAACAATAAGCTTGCGCGCAACCCCACTCTGCAACACTTACCTCACGAGCGAGGACACCGCTCACGGAAATGAGCCGTATTTATGTTCGAAACTGGTGCTCCATTGCACCCAGCCATGGGCTTAGAGATTATATGAAAATTTACTCAAAACACATTTACAAGGCGCACTAACAGGTCCAGGAACACTCTCCACTCACGCAGTTCAACATGCATGTGGGGCTGATCATTTCAAACGCGACAACACACTATAACTGTCCTCTCGCAGGTCATAAAAGATAAACGCAGTTTTTTTGTATCGAAAAACAAATAAAATGTAAAGGCCACTCACCCACAACGAAGTAGTTAATGTGGACAGGAATAAGTAGTGGCTCTTCTGCAGCAATACTGAGATCGAACGGCCAACGGCCATGAGCTTGGTACAATGCGGCGGCTCCCTGATCAATCGAACACCGTTGGACAAGTCGAGTTTCTACCGTTTTCCAGTAAGAAAATTTAAAACTCCTTTAAAATGCATCAAATGCGGTGATGTCCATACGGAGCATTAGTGCTTATAGAACATAACAACAATGCACATAGAAGATTCCTTCTTGATTGAACTCTAACTTTTATTAGCCCAAGATGGCCACATCGTCATTTCTTCTCAGCTAAAAAATGAACCTCTCTCTTCTCACAAGACGAAGAGAAGCTCGTTGTCAAAAAAATACTTCCCAACAATTAGCGATTGGGAGGCTAAAACCAGCTTCTCGGAAATCTCATCCGAGAAAACAATCCCCCCCCCCCCCAACAATCGTATTCCCTATTGGTTTATCCAAACAAAGCAACACGATTGCGATGTCCAAATATTAGACTAAATATGCACTAACAATTCGAAGATAAAACAAAAAATATTTGGCAAAGTTGACTTTTAGTAACTGCGAGAACTGCCTGCAGTAAAACATCTCTCCGAGACACCCAAATGAACAAATCATTCATAGCAACTGTTTCGTATCTGCACTGCAGTGAAGCATCACTCAAGGACGCCACTGTTGACCCTAAGAATTTACAAAATTAATTAATAACTGATTTTAATATTTGATATATTAAAAAATATTACTAAATTGCAAAAAAAAAAAGTTGAGTGGGCCTTGTATGATTTTATTTGCGTAAAGTGACGGTCCTTTAAAATCACACAAAAGAATTATTGATGTTTGTAAGATTACCATCAATTAAAACGTTCTTTACTCATTTCTTAATTGTCTAATTTCATACATTTAATACCAAAGGAGTAAATAACCTAAATCTGTAAACACGGAGTTCTTTGTGTGATTATGATTTTATTCCCATAAACGGCCGTCATTTTACGCAAATAAAAACTAAAAACAAACAAAACATCTGGTATAAATAATAATAATAATAATAATAATAATAATAATAATAATAATAATAACAATAATAATAATAAGTAACAACAACAGGGAATAACCCTCCAAAGGAAGGCCAAGCCCCTATGTGGCGCCCTAACAGGCCAAAGGCCCAAAATGAGGTTACTTAAGATACAAATAAAACAGAAGTAACGTAATTTTAAAAAAAAAAGACAATAAAAAAACAGAAAAGCACAATTTCATTTATACAGATTAACAAAAATATAACAATAATTACAAAGATAAAAATTCAAGTAATAATAATAATTCAATTCAATTCAATTCAATTCAATTCAATTCAATTCAATTCATGTACTGTGTTCACACAGCTAATTCAAGCCAACACAGAACTACAATATCGAGCAAATAGAATGAGAGTTACAAGATAAACAATAAGTACAACCATAATCACAAAGGCAGGATAGTAACATGAGGAGGAAAATTAATTAATAAATCAATGACATCAGAATTCTCAATGTATAGTTTTTGAATTCTGAACATTGTATCCCGACGAAATTCTTCTCTTGAGTTTAATAGGAGGCCAAAGCTTAAACACGGGCTTCCTCGTAGTATGAGACGGTACTCAGATGAAAATGGACTCGAGAAGGTTCGGAGCATCCATCTTCCCTATTAAAAGATGCTTAAGAAAGGCAAAATCAATCTTCATTCTAATGAACAGATTAAAAGCACAACACTCTTTAACCACAACTAAAAAAGGCGTTAAACAAAAATTATAACAAAAAGAATGAAAAAAACAATACAACCTGTAAACGTCTTTCGAAAGCTTTGCTTTCATCTTCAGCAGACAAGGAGAACCTCAAGAGATTCTTGAGAGAACTGACTTGTTTTTTCGACAATCGACAATCGAACAGTGTAGTGTATGGGTATTCGTGTGGAACTTGAAGCATAGCTTCCATAATCTCACCCTTCATAATCATATTTCAAGGGAAATACACTGAACTAGAAAAGAAGCCTGATGTACGAACAAAGGTCATCCAGAGTCATTAAAGAAAATTGCCTCCTCTTGGTGGAGGAAAATTTGATTGATGATTGTCTGAACTAGGAGTAATCCACAGAAAAAACGAAAGAATTTATAAAACCCAGTAATCTGGGAAGATGACATTATCAATGTCATCAAAATTGACATCAAGGATATGTCTTGGATTACGATGCCTTTTTCTATGTAGAGAATGTTTTAGAATGCCAGAGACTAGATCATTATCATGATTTGCCATAATAGGCAGCACGGTTCATCGCTTAAGTCACATGCATATTCCATGATAGTTTTGAATCAATAACAACGCCAAGGTATCCATAATTATAAACACATTCCAAGTATTTGCCATATAACTTTAAGGAGTCAAGATTTCTCTTTTCCTTCTTAGTGATAAACATTGTTTTGCATTTGTCGACATTTAGTTTCAATCGCCACTTGCTAAACCAGATTTCACATTCCAGATTTTTGCAAACAGGATACAACAACACTAGGCTGGCGTGCCCATGTCAGTATAGCAGCATCATCCGCATAAAAATATAGCTTGCAGTAAGAGATTTCAGGGAAGTCACGTATATAGTAATTGAACAGAACTGGCCCCGGCACTGATCCTTGTGGGACACCGCCATTTATGTCACAGGTATCAGATAATTCATCTCCAAGTCTGGCCTGAAAAGACCTGTTGGACAGAAACGAGTGAACTAGACTAATTAAATCATGTGGGAAACCATCCGTTATCATTTTATAAATACGGCCTTCATGCCAGACCTGATCAAATGCTTTATGAACATCTAAGAAGATGACGCCGCAATACATCGAAAGATTAAGGGGAGTGTTAATATCCAAAGTCTATAAGTCTCCAAACTTGGAGCTGGCAAGAATGTTCCGCCCGAAAACCAAATTGTTCTGAACGGATGAGATTATTGGTTGTGCAGAAATCTAAGAATCTTGTAAGAATTGTTCTCTCGAAGACTTTGGATATAGAAGACAGCAAACTGATGGGCCTGTAGCTTACAGGGTTTGCAGGATTTTGACCAGGTTTAGGGATACTTAGGACAACAGACTGTTTCCATGTATCCGGAAAGTAACAGTTATCCCAACAGTCGTTTATAATTTTAGTGATATCACTAGTTACTTTTTGCGGTAAGTTTTTTAAGGCATTGTTATTAATAGTGTCTTTACCTGGTGTCTTCTTTTTCTTGAGTTTCTTAAAGAAATTTTGAATCTCAGCTACCTGTATTTTATGTTTGGCCACATGATGGCTATTGTCGTAATACTTTGTTATGCTGCTTTCTACCATTTTGGATATTTCTAGTCCTTCTGGACGATCATCCTTTGGAGTCACAAAATATTTTTTAAGTGAATCAGCAAGAAGCTGTGCTTTGTCATGGTCATTAGTTATGAAATGTCCATTAGAGCCTTTTTGTTTTGTAAGGTTCGAATCATGCACCATATAGAATTGTCCTAGGTTGACAAGCTCTTCACCTTCTCATTCCATCTATCGTTACGAAGTTTATTTACTTCCTCATGTACTCTACTCGTAAGTCGGTTATATTTGGTTTTAAGCCAAGGCTCTTGTGTTCGGTGCCATTGCCTCCTTACCCTGTTTCTTTGATCTATTTGATACTTGATTGCTGGAGTAAGATCGAGATGATCAGGCCGTTTCACGTCTACTGGAGAAGCACAAGCATTGATGGCTTCAGTAATACGTGTAGTGACCCTTTCAACATTTATGTCTATCTCCTCCGTACTATGCTCGTCATTGAGTAGATTACTGTCATTATTGAGTAGATTACTGTCATCACTGAATTTTTTATTCGACAATCGACAATCGAACAGTGTAGTGTATCGGTATTCGTGTGGAACTTGAAGCATAGCTTCCATAATCTCACCCTTCATAATCATATTCCAAGGGAAATACACTGAACTAGAAAAGAAGCCTGATGTACCCACAAAGGTCTTCCAAAGTATGAAAGAAAATTGCCTCCTCTTGGTGGAGGAAAATTTGATTGACGATTGTCTGAACTAGGAGTATATTACAGAAAAAACGAAAGAATTTATGAAAAATATTAATGTCTAAGAACGGAAGGCACTGATTGTTTTCAGTCTCGAGAGTGAATTGTACTGACGGAAAGAAACCATTGATGTGTTGGAAAAACTCGATGGTTTCTTTCCGTCAGTACAATTCACGATCGAGACTGAAAACAATCAGTACCTTCCGTTCTTAGACATTAAGATTTCTAGGTTTAAAGAGTCGTTATCATTTGATGTGTATAGAAAACCAACAAACAGTTTAAACTACATACCTAATGATTCCAGTCATCCCTGGAACCAAAAACTTTCAGCTTTCATGTATATGATAGATAGAGCATTGAATATTCCATTGAGCTCGTCCAAATTTAAAAAAAAAATAGCCATTATTCAAAACACGGCCAATAAAAACAGGTATAGGTCCAAGCTTATTTTGGATATAGTTAGAAGAAGAAGGTTTAAAAAGTTCTTAGCTGGAATCACTACTTTTAAAAGGAACATAAACCAACCGGAAAATCATTTCCTTGCCCTACAACAAGGCTCTTATAAGCGGAATAAGCTCGATACTTAAGCCCTTTAATGTCTCTCTCGCTTTCAGCAATGCAGGTCAAATGAAGCAACTGCTGGGCAATCCTAAGGACCAGATCCCACCACTGCAAAAATCAGGCATATACCAGGCTTAAAAATGTAACCAATGCCTTATGATGTACAAAGGGCAGACGTTCCAAAGCATAGAAACAAGATTTAAGGAGCATTTGAACCACACAAGATTTGGCAGAAGCAACCAGTCCACCATCGCGAAGCATTCCCTGGATACGGGCCACGAATTCCATATGAATAGTGTGAAATAATAAAATCGTGAATAAAAAATACTTGTTAGATTCTTACGAAAGCTTAGCTATAAATAAAACGGATAAGCAGTTACTGTTAAATTCGGACAGGGTGAATCTAGTTTGATCCAATGGGTGGCCCAGTTACCAAAACGGTGATCACGTTTTCAGGGTTTTTTTTTGTTTCTATTGGTTATTGTTCACTATATATACCTTGCTAATTCAATAAACAAGTCAGTTCTCTCAAGAATCTCTTGAGGTTCTCCGTGTCTGCTGAAGATGAAAGCAAAGCTTTCGAAAGACGTTTACAGGTTGTAGCGTTTTTCATTCTTTTTGTTTTATTTCTTGTTTAACGCCTTTTTTAGTTGTGTTTAAAGAGTGTTGTGCTTTTAATATGTTCATTATTACGATCCACATAAATACTTATTTTGTTTTACTTCATTCTAATGTCTGAGAGTGCACACAGATCTGATGGTACATTAAAATTCGGGAATTTCCGCTTCAGAAACCGGAGTAAAACATTCAGTTTACATGACTGCATATTTGAACCCCCATTCTATAAAACAGAACAGTAGGTCAAAATGGGTAAAACTAGACTCCGATAGAAGCGAACAAATGTAGAAGGGCACCGAAAATCGGCTCCATTGAGCACAAAATTCCCTACCAAGTGCTCTGTAAGTCTTCAGATGAACAGTCAACATGGGAATTATAAGAAAGTGTGCTATCAACAATTACGCCAAGATCACAGACCTGACATTTCCACAAACAGACTAGGGCAATGATGAATGATGTCGTATAGATACAACAAACTGTCGATCCAACAGGAAAGAGCGCATTATCCGAAGGAGTTCATCAACAATCCCATACGCACGCATTTTTTTTAATTAGTAACTCATAATTGACAGAGTCGAACGCCTTTTGCATATCAAAGTAGACCACGTCAAGTTGCTGGCAATGGTCAAGAGCATCATGAGCATGAGTGGTGAGAGATACAAGATTGCTCACAACGGAACGTCGGGGAATGAACCATGTTAACACGCAGGAACATGAGGAAGGACATGTTGCAGAAGATATTTATGAATGATGTTGTCAAAGACTTTGGCAGTAGGTGGAAGGATAGAGATCGGCCTATAGCTAGCAATGTCAGCCCGTTTGGCAGAACCACCCTTAAAGGCAGGAACCACAACCGCACTCTTCCTTATTTTAGGATAGTGGCCAGCTTTTAGACACAAATTAAAGATGCGCCTAAGAGGAATAATTATAACATCTCGAAGGCCTTTGAAAATAAAGGAAGGAACTTATGTCGGAGAATTGCAAGGCTTGGTCCGTAATCTATTACTGCCGTAGGCAACATCTCTATCAGTGAACTCAATGAGATTAAAAATGAGATTATCAATAGGGGAACAATAGATAGACAGTTCTCCGAGAATGTGTTGAAAGAAGTAGAGACAGTTTCACTGAAATGCTGGGCAAAACAGTTACTAATATCCAGTCCATCAGTAATGGTAAGACCAGCAGAGGTAGTGATAATAGTTCTAGCATGTCGATCCTTTCTTTTAGAGTAGTAGTAAATCTGGTTATTTTTCTTATTACGGGAGTTATTCGTACATTCGCTACATGGTCTTACGCCGCAAATATAAAAATAATTCTGATAATGGATAGGTCATAGCGTAGCCACCGTATATATAAACAGTAACAAAGACCCCAAGTATCAAATTTATTAGAGAAAAGCTGATGGATTATTTAAACACGATGTCTCAGATGTTAAAATGTTACAATGCAGATGTTAAATGCGTTTAAATAAATAATAAATGAAAATAGGAAAGAAAAAGAAAATTCCAGTCTGAGATCGCGACGCTCTGAGCAATTAAGTAATTGTTGACTGTAATGTAGGCTCGCGGCTTAATTTTTCATTTATCAGTTAAATTTAATGTCATATTCACCCGGATGCACGGCAATAATGAAAACATGTAGTATCAATTTTATGGCCAACGCCATCACCAAATAATTAATTCAGTAAATTAATATTAGAAATTAAATTAAAAAAAGACCCCCTCTCCAAATACGAAATTAAAAACTCTAGTAAATTCTGATAAAAACCCAGATATTTTTCAAACAATTCGATAAAATAATGTATAAATTATAAATAAAAATTAAGGTTTATTTCTAGGATATGTCCTCATTTGTGCTATTACTCTAGGAGTTTTGACCGGGGGGGGGGGGGGGGAGGTTGCAGAATCCTACTTCAAACAAATCGCAATCAAACAGATTCGACCTAGTATTACCTAAGAGATACAGATCGCGACAGTGTATATACAGAATTCATTTATGTGATACAAGGCCCACTCAACTTATTTTTTTGCAATTTAGTAATTTTTTTAATATGTCAAATGTTTAAATCACTTATTAATTAGTAATAATTTTGTAATAATTAGTAAAATTTAATAAAATTATTTGATTATTGTAAAATATTTCCGAATTAAAATAAATTTTATTAATTTCTAATAGTAATTAATAACTTCAGAGTAAAATGCTGCGAAATTATGGGTCAACAGTGGCGTCTTTAAGTGATGCTTCACTGCAGGGCGGATACGAAACAGTTGCTATGAATGAGTTCAGTATTTGACTGGCGTTTGAAACCAGATCAATACCCTCCAATCAGAGACGACGGAGTACAGATTCAAGAAAACCTGGAACGGCTCACGTCAGTAATGGAGTTATTCAATGCAAGACTGTGCAGTGCAGCTGTCTTGTTTTCGAATCCAGCTGACGGATGGCTGAGCTCTGATCTTCTTGTAGCCTTGTAAGTCAATTTATTTTTCATATAGGAAATAAATATATTTTTGGCAGCAGAATGTGTGCCTCCTACGTGCTACCCTAAATGAAAAATACGAGATCAGAGCACACATAAGCTCTTATAAGAAGTAAAACCAGTGTTGTTTTTTATCATTAGAAATCTGTAAAAGAAAATTCTGCTGAATTCAATATCGAATTTGGCATTTGACTTTATTTTTATATTAACACTTGTTTAAATGATTATCAATAAAGTACGAATAAATATTTTATCATAAATATTTTATTATTCATTTATTTTGCGCATTACACCATTATTTTTTTTTACACAAATGAAGAGTGGCAAACATAATTAATGAAAATAAAAGGATAAATAAATAGCTATATAATGAACAGACAGGAAAGATCGTTGAAAATAAAATAATTAGTACACAATAATAAATATATATTTGATTTTCGATAAATTGTCTAATAATAATCCTCGTATAACTGACAAATAAACAAACACAGTACAATATTAAAAACTTAAAGGTGCTTTTTAATAATCAGAGAATGTGTTTATATATATTCAAAGGGAATATATCAATAGTTGTGATCAAGATTGCCAATGTTAACTACTTTGCTAGATTCATTAACACAAAGAATATTATGGAAATTAACTGTATCTTGGATAACTCTCAAGTTCTCTCGAGGTGCTCCTTGGCTGCTGAATGATGAAAGCAAAGCTTTCGAAAAGCGCTTACAGACTCAGGTTGTATTTTTTCATTTTATTTTCGGTCTTTTTCTTTTTGTTCATTTCCTGTTTCGTTGTGGAAAAAGAGTTTCATTTTATTCTTAAGTTTGTATCTTGGATAGTTGGTTTTTCTAGTTTTAACGTTTTTGATTTTTTCTTTTTTACGGAATAGAATCTTTTTTGGTGTTTAATGTTTTTATTCCATGGAACTGGTTTAATGGGGCAAACTGGAAAACTGCTTGTTGTAAAATCTTTGGTATTAAAACTTAATAAATCTTTAGCTTTTTTTAAATACACACTGGCATCTAAAATTAGGTTTTCAGGGATTTCATTAGTTTCAAGTAGAATACCAATTTCATGATATACCTTTTTGAGGCTGTGCACACTTGCTTTTTGAAACACTACTTTTCCATGAAATGCTTCCTTGATATTCATTGTGAGATTTCTTGTTTCATTCTCAACTTGAGTCTCATATTCAAGATTATTGCCACTTTCTGTCAGTCCTTTTTGAAATACACTTACAGAATGGATATGTTTACAAACGTTTCCTAAAATGCCATAATCATGACATGTACAGGTATATTGCTTTATGCATGCTACACATAGTGTACACACAATGATACAGTTTTCCTTATCAAATACATGATCTTGTTTCTGGACCAAATATTTCACATTTATATATGACTGCGATGGAATAGACCACTTATTTTCTGATAATTTAGTACAGTTAATTGATTCACCTTCCTTGTGTCTTGAAGGTATGTTTTGTAATTTTGCACTTAGTTACCCTTTGTGCAACTTTACCAGATCATCAAATTGCTTACTGAACAGGAACTCTTGAAGCACTGCAATGCATTCATCCACCCTCTTTGTTTCTTTTCCTGCCATATAATTATGCCTAATATCACGATGAAAATTTTCCAGATGCATATTTGTATTTATCTTTAATCCCACTCTGTAACAATATGCCCACACTTCAGTTCTGTTGCTGTAATGCAACTTCAAATACTCGTAAGAAGTTTGAGTATCAGGGTCATTTGACAATTGTTCTAAAAGTTCATGAAACATGTTTTTAAAGATCTTCTCTGAAAGCTGGTATTGACAGGCTTTAAGTGATTTATAAACAACTTTTTTAACTTCTGTGTCTTTAATTGTGTTAATTTTGCCCTGCCAGGCTCTGTCAATGTGCCATGAACAAAGTAAATAGTGCTCTGGTGATCCCATTACTGCAATCCAAGCATTATAGAACATTATTGCATCATCAGGCATGAAAACTTTTGCAATAATTGAGCCACAGGCCTCTTTGATTGACTGTAAAAATGTTTTTACTGTATTTGTGTTAACAGATGAGCTAATCATAAATGCACCAGGAAAACCTTCACCATATTTGGCGACAACTAAAAGCGTTGTTAATTCTAAATCGTATGTTGTCACTCCATGTATTGTATCAATGCATATTCTATCATGGCCATATTGAAGTAAGGCTTTTTTGATGAGAATTCATTAAAACTAACACAATAACTTTTGGATTTAAACCTTCATATGGAACATCTTGTTCTTTAAAGAAAAGAACTGGGTTGCTAATGGATTGTTTCATGTTTTCAACCCACATCTTAACACTGAAAGCATCACAGCTGTGTGCAACACCTTCATCTGCTGAAAATCCATACTTATTTTGAATGTTGTGAATATCTGTGCGTGTAACAAGAGCTGCTCTTTTAAGTTCACCTCCTGTGATGCTGTTCACTCTGACATCTATCAGGATTCTTTTCACAGATGCACCTTGATTTAATTTATCTCTTAAATAAAAATTCACATTTTTATACATTTATATATATTTGTCATAGGGTGTATTGTGTTTATTAAACTATTTAAGAAAACTTTATTACTACCGTTAGTAATGCTGAATTGTTAGTAAATAAATGGGAATATTTTACTACATTTTTACTGTCCAGAGTGTTCCCAAAAAAAGACAGTATCCACAGGAAAAAAATATACTGATATCCAATGGGAATGATCCAGTAGAGTTCGCAT
>JAHWFO010098673.1:142444-185218 GCA_023313115.1 Rhysida immarginata | reverse complement strand
AAGTGAAGAAATTTTTTTTTCAAAAAACAACGCTTATGTCAAAATTAGAGAAACATATCGCCATCTCTTGAGGAAACAAACAAACATAAGCCAATTCTATTTCATATTAATCCCCCCACCCGTTAGATTTTTTTTATTTTTTTTTAGATTCATGCATTGTCACCGACTTTACGAATGTGTACAAAATTTCAGCAACATCGGACTCAGTGGAAGCGGTTGAAATATTGATCAAAAAATTTAATCCATCAACATGACCCAAATGGCGAAAGTTATATAAGCTTTGTAAAAAAAAACTACACTATTTTAAGACTGAAATACATATACAATTTGAAAACAATTCCCGTCTGGCCCATGAAAGACTCCTAACTGGCATGGAATGTCACATACACGCGAAGAAAACTTAAGTTAATTACTATTAAAAACTAAAAGATAATCTTAACATATAAAGTGCTTAGTCAGTTTGTCATATCACGCAAATCCAGATTTTTCAAGATTCAGAGACATGATGTAAGGAGGGATGTCGAGATGTTTGGGATGTTTTCAGTCAGTAGTGGAGGCACTGGAAGTAGTAGCATCATTGATAACATGAGTTATTGTGCTGATATTGGTGTTGTTATAAGTGACGCAACAAAAGTAAATGATTCGATGTTGCTTATTGCCTCTGCTTAGTTGCGCTGGGCACTACATACTTGTTTTAGAAAAAAGAAAAACCCCAAAAAAACTTATAATTTATTCTCTTGTTCCGAAAATATAATAAAAATAATAATAATACGACGGAAAAACCCAATGAAACAAATTAACGTAAAAAATAATAATGAAATTTATTTTAAAAAATTCTAAAAAAGATTCCCCTCCCCTCATATAAAATTTAGAACTCCAGATAAAAAGTAAAACTCTAATAAAAAAATAATTTTAATCAATCTACAGCAATCTATATACAATAAAATAAAATTTAAATAATTTAAAAAAATGATAACTCCATTTTACTGCCAAAAATATAAATGAAATCAATATTAAAACAGTTAAAAAAGTCACCCGATGTAGAGAAATACATACACTGGTGCTCAAAATTAACAGGACAAACACATTTTCGTGGATTTCTCTACAGCTACTGGACCGATTCCATTGAAATTTGGGGGTTGAAGCAAGTTAACAATGCGGATTACTACTAACTAATAATAATCGTTCAAGTCCTTTTTAGCATATGTAAATTAAACTACTTCGAAATAACCGTCTTTGTGATATCGCTTTAAAATGCTGCAGCGTGTAAGTTTTGGACATTCTAGCCATTTTACGGAAAGATGGAACGTCACCGAAGGTTAGAAGATTCCGAAAGATGGAGAGCAGTGGGACGATTGGAGGCTGGACAGACCCAAGCAGAAGTTGCGCGAGATTTTTTCATGTTTCGAGAAATGTCATCTCGGAATTATGGAGACAGTTCCAAGAGACAGGGACGATATGCAGACGATCAGGACAAGGTCGCCCTAGGGCTACCTCATGGCAAGAAGACAGTATCTTGCTCTAACAGCCAGGCACCATAGGGAGATGACGGCCACTCAGCTCGCAAACGAGCTCTCGTCTGCTACTGGAACCTCTGTTTCGAGGTATACTGTTTACCGGAGGCTTCATGACAGAGGTCTGTATGCCAGGAGACCAGCAGTCTGCATCCCACTCACTCCAGGCACAAGAGAGCCGGACTGACTTGGTGCAGACAACACTAGCCCTGGACCCAAGCACAATGGGCCTATGTTTTATTCATTGATGAGTAGAGATTCAGTCTAAGCACGGATTCCCGGCGAGTTTTCATCTGGAGAGAACCAGGAGCACGCTACAATCCCTCTAACATCACAGAAGTTGACCACTAGGGTGGTGCTGGTGTCATGGTCTGGGGGGGCCATCATGTTGGACGGATGCAAAGACCTCCACGTTTTTGAGAGAGGCTCTCTGACTGCTCAGAGGTACTGGGATGACATCTTAGCACCCTATGTAAGGCTTTTCAGGGGTGCCTTTGGTCCCCATTTCATTTCTATGGACGACAATACTCGTCCACATAGGGCAAAGCTGGTCCACCTCGAAGAGGAGGATATTCAAAGGATGGAATGGCCAGCAAGATCTCCACACCTGAACCCGATAGAGCATGTTTGGGATGCACTGGGCAGGAGAATTACAGCTCGCCAGGTTTCTCCCAGAACCCTCCAGGGGCTACGAACTGCCCTGGTGGAGGAGTGGGGTTCCTTGCCCCAACACCTCATTAACAACCTTATAAGCAGCATGAGGAATCGCTGTGAGAGATGTATTGCTGTTAGAGGTTACCATACACCCTATTGGTCTCCTAAAAAGACTCTTAATGCAATGTTGTTTTTGACATTCCATAGTTTCATGAGCATGGTTTGAAAGTTATGTTCAATAATTATTCGTGATAGCTTATTCTTTTGCCCTACCAAATTGTGATAGCTTATTCTATTGCCCTATCAAATTTCAATGGAATCGGTCCAGTAGTTTTAGAGAAATCCACGAAAATGTGTTTGTCCTGTTAATTTTGAGCACCAGTGTATATTGAAGAAGACGAAACAGATGAAACGAAGGTCTTGTGGAGATGATGTAGACGAAACACAGATGAAAAGAGGTCTTGTCAAGAAATATTATAGGAAAACATAAATTAAACACAGTAGACAGGAAAAGAAAATGTAGATGAAAGTCCGATGATCAGTAGCACGTTGATAGTAAAATTTGAATGAATAAAAAAAAACGTTTTCGGAATTTTTATCCCATCTTCAGTTTATAAACTTTTGAATGAATTTACCGTTAAAACAATATAATTGAAAACATAATAAAACAAAGAAATCAAAACAATGATATTAAAATTGAAAAGGAATTGTTTTTTGTATGATTGTTATGAACAGGGTAATGGTATTGGATTGTTGAGAGTAAGGGAAGTGTTATTGTCTAGGTTATGCATATAATTTTAATTTTTTTTAGTAGTAATTTCCATTTTTTTTATTAAGTTCTATAGATTGTTTGGCTAAATTGTTTTCATTCAAAATAATGTTGATGGTTTCTTATATTAGTCTTTTTTGTAATTTATTTCTTTATCAATGATTTTGATTTTGTTCCAGTCTGGATTATGACTTTGGCTAATGCAGTGGTTAACAAGATGATTATTTTTATCCTTGTTTCTAAGTGCTCTTTCATGTTCTTTTATTCGTGTTATTAATTGTCTTTTTGTTTGATCTGTCTAAATGTGTTGACAATTAACACATGGAATTTGATTAATTATGTTAGTAATGCTCCATTTTTCTTTATTATTATGGCAAATGTCATTGAAATTAGAAATTGTGTTTCTGTTTTGATCTTTTGTTGTTTTTATAAAATTCACCCATAATAACATGACAAACAACCAAATCACCTTTTTAGATGTAAATATTATAAGAAATAAAAATACACTAAATTTTGAGATATATGAAAAACCTACAAAAGTTATTAACACGCCATATTTTTTATCACAACAATCTACACACCTTTATTGAGAAAATTAACGCAAGAAAAAATCTCACATCCCCAAAATATATCCCACAAAAATTGAAAAATCTGAAAATAAACCTAGCCAAAAATAAACATCCAATAGAACTAATTGTTAAAATTTATATAAAAGCATTCACCACCACAACAAGAAATAATACAACTCAAAACAATACAATACAATACAAAAATAAAACCTTCCACAAAGAGAAAAAAATATTAGAACAGATACCAAAAATTAAAATTATACCAAAAATAACGAACAACATAACTAAGACATTAATAACAACCACCAAAAAAATTTTGACATTTTTAACATTGTTAAAAATGTATTTTTTAATACTTTCATGGAGATTTGCAAATAGATGGTGTTAGGAGTACGTCTCACCTATTACTGTGTCAAGCGGTGTCATCCTTTGGCCAGGTGATTTTGAATTTGAGCTATTTTTGTCACTTATTGTGTTGGTCGTGTTGCGATAAAAATCAAAACAGAAACACAATTTCTAATTTCAATGACATTTACCATAATGATAAAGAAAAATGAAGCACCACTAACCTAATTTATTAAATTCCTTGTGCCGACTATCAACACATTTACTCAGGTCAAACAAAAAGACAATTAATAACACGAATAAAAGAACATGAAAGAGCACTTAGAAAAAAAGAAAAATAGTCATCTTGTTAACCACTGTATTAGCCAAAGTCATACTCCAGATTGCAACAAAATCAAAATCATTGGTAAAAAAATAAATTACAAAAAAAAATTAATAAAAGAAACCATCAACATTATTTCGAATGAAAATAATTTAGCCAAACCATCTATAGAAATCATTAATAAATGGAAATTACTAATAAAAATTTAAAAAATAAAATTATAACGCATGACCTAGACAATAACACTTCTCTTGCTTTCAACTATCCAATACCATTACCCTGTTCATAATAATCATACGGAAAACAATATCTTTTCGATTTTAATATCATTGTTTTGATTTCTTTGTTTTATGTTTTCCAATATATTGTTTTGATTGAAATTTCATTCAAAAGTTCACAAACTGAAGATGGGAAAAAAATCCCGTAAACGATATTTTTTATTCATTCAAATTTTACTATTAACTGATCATTGTACTGTCATATAGATTTTCTTCTCCAGTTTACTGTGTTTCTTTTGTGTTTTTCTGTAATATTTCTTCACAAGACCTCATTTCATCTGTGTTTCGTCTACATTCAGCTCCACAAGACCTTCGAATCATTTGTGTTTCGTCTTTTTCAATATATGTATTTCTCTAAATCGGGTGACTTTTTTAACTGTTTTTAATGTTGATTTGATTTCTATTTTTTGGTATTAAAATGGAGTTATCATTTTTTTAAATTATTTAAATTTTATTTTATTGTATATAGATTGCAGTAGATTGATTAAAATTATTTTTTATTGGAGTTTCACTTTTTATCTGGAGTTTTAAATTTTATATGAGGGGAGGGGAGTCTTTTTTAGAATTTTTAAAAATAAATTTCATTATTATTTATTAAGTTAATTTGTTTCATTGGGTTTTTCCTTAATATATTTTCGGAACAAGAGAATAAAATTATTAAAAATGATTATACAGAATTCAACTCCTACTCTTATGTAAATCTTAATTATTAAAAATATTGAGGTAGTCTTACATTTGCTGAATCCAAACAATTAATGCACAATGTAGGAAACAATCTTGGAGTATAAACTGGATGACTAACAATGGAGGAGGTGTGTAATTGGTCTGAAGAATTTTTTACAATAAAAATAACATGATAAATGAAAAAGTTGATGAAGGCTAATTTTGAAATTGAATTTTGAAGGCACAAAATTTTGAAACAAAATTTTGAAACACATTGAGAAGTCCGAATACAGTCCAATTTTTAAATATTACTCCAATTAATAGAACGAAAAAGGGAGAATACCGATGTAAGATTTCATGATTTAATTTGTAACGCTAAACGTTTTCGAACGTAACCAGCCGTTCAACTTCATGAGCACATACATTAGAGAGTAATACATACAAAAAAAAAATAATAATGAAGGGAGTCACATGACAACAAGCAAACACACGACATCCCAATCCCTGTGGATGTCATGTGACGCTTTAGCCAGAGTGATATTCGCTTTAATTATATAATAGGCTTCCAGAATAATTCTTTTTTTCCAATTTTCCTCCCTCCCTAAAATTTTAACTTTCCTCCAATTTATTTTATGGTCGGTACAATGACAGTGTGTCTGGCTAAAGCGTTTCCACAGTAATGGATTCTGATCGCTCTCACATGCTCTTCCAAACGAGGGAAGAGAGAGCGTACAGATTGGCCAATGTTATTAACATCACAGTTCGGACACGGAATTTCATAAATAACATTAAATTTTCAAGCAAAGTTGCGAAACACCTGATCATATTTATATAACTCTTTCAAGTTGTAAATATGTAAATTCTTGCTGATGATATTTTCAGATTTGCTTTTAAAATGCATATTAACTAGTTGCTTTTAATAGTGTTATTGATCTTCGGGACAGTTTGAATGTTTTCATCTTTAAAACATTTTTATAGTTTCGAATTTATAATCATAATTAATAGAAACTCTCTTTTTTCATTAATATATTTTGACATATTTCTTTTACCATTTTGAAAACCTCTAATTTTCATCTAATTAATAATGTGTTGAATATTCATTCAGGGACATTTTGACCATTAACTTTTTATATACAAAGACAGTAATTCCAGTGAATACAAAGATCTAGCTCTTTGTATAAATTTAAAAAGTGTATAAACTTTAAGCTCCCAGGAATCTTGGATTTACAGTGCGGTAAATTACTGCCTTGTATCTCTTTCTCATAAATATTAAACATCAGTAGATTGTGATTTCTTATGATTAACAAATCTAGGAAAATTAGAGTTTCATTTTGCATTTTATTCACTTGGAATTCAAAATGGGAAGTAGATGAAATTTGAGAGATAAACAACTCAATATCATTCAAATTAGTGATTATAAATATATCATTTATACAGGGTGAATACAAAAGTCTGAACCCCCCTTTTATTTTTTAAACCGAAGTAGATATGTCAATTTTGATGAATCCAGTAAATAGGAAGTTGTGGGTGGCCTATCCCATGGTGCACTTTTCATCATCCCAAACATGCAAATTAGGACACATTGAAAATTTATCTCAAAAACCGTAAGGGATAGAGAAAAAAACCCAATTGCAAACTTGTTCAGCATAAAAAAACAAACAAAACCAAAAAAATTCATCCAAATCAGAGTGACTGGACCGGAATGTTGTTGTACATATCCTTAATGTCCAAGGTGCATAAATTCCATGCCGTTTGAAGTAGAAGATTAAGTAAAATAGTCTTCAATTGTAACGAAATTTTGATGATGTTAAGTGAAGTAAAAAATTTGTTTCACAAAAGTTGCTAGGAATTGACCCAATTTATATGTGGCCGATTCATACGTGCAGGTAATCGGTCTAATAGGAAAGTTTTCATTGTGCACTTTGACAATAGTATAGAATTTATTTGGACATGAGTATTTGGGTTTTAATTTTTTTGATGTATCCTCATCTAGTAAGTTAAATTTTTTTAACATGTCTACCTTTTAAATGTTTGATAAAAAAATATTTTGAATTTTCTTTGGTTTCTAATTTAAAAATATGAGAATTGTTTTTAATATAATCCTCAGTTCTTTTGAGGTAAAAATCTTTGTCTTGTACAACAACAATCTGGCCCTTGTCTGCATTGCTTATAATGAGATTTTTATTATTTTAAAAAATCTTTTTTTTAAATAATTAAATTATCTTTTTGGATGGGTTTAATTCTGTCTTTAATCAATGTTATCAGACAAATCTTTCGTACCTCATCACTATCATTAGCATGTTGTAGGGCTTGTTCTACGTGACCCATTCTGTTCACCAGATTGATGTTATCATTTAAAGCAAATTTAAGGCCCTTATTTATAAAAGAAAAAAAAACTGTTGGGGATCTTAATTCGAGATAAATTATACACATTGGAAAAATTTATATTCACTAAAGTATTATTAAATTTATTCCTTGTGTCATCTTTACAATTATAAGAAATATCATGGTAAGTTTTATCTCCTGTGATTTTAGAGTTGTGATGTAACAAATAAGGTCTAAAAATCTGTCACACACATATCTCTCTACCGCCAAATTCTTTAATTTATAAGATGTTTGATTGCCTGTTTCTTTTTAATAGAATATACATCATTTTTATTTTGAGGTATTCAAATAAATATGATTTATTAGTATTGTTTTTTAATTTTTAAAAAATGTTTTTGATTCTTTTTTGATAAAACTTAAATTAGTATATGCTCTTTAATATTAATTTGTATAATTTTCTTCTGCGATTGGAACATAAAACTCCATGAACATCGTTATCGGCAGAAGAATATTTAATCATAGCAAATTTGGAGGTAGTAGATTTCCTCAGAGAGAATTTTAAAAAAACGGATAAGACCTGAAATTCTAGTTAATTTAGGAACTAACTAATAATAATTCTAAAAAAGTAAAAATTGGTTTCCATAATGCTTAAAGAGTATCATAATAACAGTATTTACATATAATAAAATTAGGCATAAATCTTAATAAAGTTATAATTTATTCTCTTTTTCCAAAAATATGAGTTCAGTTTTGAGTGCAAATAAGAACTTACTTCAATTTTGACATTGTCATTTGTATTTTGAACTCTATAAAATTATGTATGGATAATTGTCAGTTTGTTTTTAATAATAAGATCTACAAAGAACAAAATGGTTTACCAATGGGCAATCCTTTGTCACCCATCTTAGCAGATATTTATTTACACCATTGGGAAACAAAATTACTCAATGATTCCTGTGTGTCATCTAATATTATCCTTTGGACACGTTATGTAGATGATATACTTATAATCTTCAATTTGAATGATATTGAATTATTTAGCTCTCAAATGTTATCTACATCCCATTTTGAATTCCAAGGTAATAACATGCAAAATGAAACTCTAATTTCCTAGATTTGTAAATCATCCAAAATCACAATTAACTGATGTTCAATATTTATGAAAAGAGACACAAGATTTACTATAAATCCAAGATTCTTGGAGCTATAAAGCTAATACGATTCTTAATTTTATACAAAGAGCTAGAACTTTGTGCTCAGCGGAATTACTGCCTTTGTATATACAAAAATTAATGGTCAAAATATCTCTGAGTGAATGCCCAACACATATAATTAATTGGATGAAAGTTAGAGGTTTTCAAAATGGGAAAAGAAATAACTCAAAATATGTTAATCAAAAAAGAGAGTTTCTATTAATTATGATTATAAATTCGAAGCTATCAAAAATGTTTTAGAGATGAAAACATTCAAATTGTCCCAAAGACCAATAACACTATTAAAAGGCAACTAGCCAATATGCATTTTAAAAGTAAATCTGAAAATATTATCAACAATAATTGAGATACTTACAACTTGAAAAAGTTATAAAAATATGATCAGGTGTTTTGCAACATAGCTTCACAATACAATGTTATTTATGAAATTCTCTGTACGAACTGTGATGTTAATTATATTGGCCAACCTGGACGCTCTCTCTTCTCTCGTTTGGAAGAGTATGAGACACCGATCTGATTCCATTACTGTAAAAACGCTTTAGCCAGAAACCGTCATTGTTCCAGCCATAAAATAAATTGGAGGGAAGTTAAAATTTTAGGGTGGAGGAAAATTGGAAAAAAAGAATTATTCAAGAGGCCTATTATATAAATAAAGCAAATAACACTCTGGCTAAAGCGTCACATGACATCAATAGGGATTGGGATGTCATGTGATTGCTTGTTGTCATGTGACTTCCTTCATTTTTTATTTTTTTATTTGTATGTATCACTCTCTAATGTATGTGCTCATGAAGATGAACAGCTGGTTCCATTCGAAAACATTCTCCTTTTTTCTGTCTATTAATTGGCATAATATTTAAAGATTGGACTGTATCGGACTTCTCAATGTGTTTCAAAATTGTGCTTCAAAATTTTGTGCCCCTAAAATTCAAGTTCAAAATTTGCCTTCATCAACTTTTTCAATTATCTTGTTACTTTTATTGTAAAAATTTTTTCTCAGCAACTACACATGTCCTTCATTGTTATTCGTCCAGTTTATAGACCTTTTTACCGAAAACTTTCGCTACAGCGGCGTTATTGCCGTTTGGTATTATTTGCTCGAGTGTAATGGCGACAGGCATTGCTTTACCTAATAAAGAGTTGAGTTTTCACCTTTTTACCGCAAACTTTGCCCACCGCGGCGCTGTTCTTGTCGATTAATGTTTGATCGAGTGTAATGGCGGCGCCCATTGAATACCAAATAAAAAGGTCAATACTCCAAGATTGTTTCTACAATGTGCATTAATTGTGTGGATTCAGCGAATGTAAGACTACCTAAATCTTTGTAATAATTAAGTTTTATTTTATTGTGTACAGATTTTTGTAGATTGATGAAAATTATTTTTTATTAGTGTTTCACTTTTTATCAGGAGTTTTACATTTAATGTGAGGGGAAGGGAGTCTTTTTAAGAATTTTTTAAATAAATTTCATTTTTATTTTGAAGTTAATTTGTTTCATTTGGTTTTTCCATATTATATTTTCGGAACAAGAGACTAATTATAACTTTATTAAGATTTATGCTCAATTCTATTATATGTAACCCAAGAAAATACAAAAAAATGAGAACAACAGGATTTAATGGCACAATAACCACAACCCAAAAGAACTATTCACCCAACGAGTGTCACAGCTCACAAAAACCCAAGCCGCTGCCCCTTATCCAGGAACGACCATAACCCACGTTCATCTCGTCTTCCTAACTCCACCACTCCATAGTGGTGCTCAATGCCCTCAGCAGCATCTAACTGCTTATGCGTCAGGTTCACCATCCTGACAGACAATGGATGCAATTGTGGTTGACTATTATCCATTAATTCGACCATGAATTGCGTTTACCTCTGTTCTGCTTTTCTCATTGTACCAAAATCACGCACCTCTGTGGTACCAAAATCACGTACCACATTCTCTGGGATAGGCCTCCTCTATCACCACCTGGACCCCTGTCATATTGAGTCCCAGACGATTTGTGCACAGACCCAAACTTCCCCCAATAATCATTTTATTGATCTCACTGTGCATACTCAGACTCACCCTTCGTATCTTCCTTGTCAGAACTCCCAAACACCGACCACGGTCTTCTTCCATATCTATTCCTACTGCGCTGCCCAGTGCCTATAAATTTGCTCTAAGCTTGGGCTTCACAGATCCAGTGGGTGTCCCCATACATCAGACCAACCACCTGGATCCGCCTAATGTCATCACGGTCTCGGATCATAAAAGGGCCAACCCAACGGGCAGCCATATGGTCACTATTGATAAGTTGGATCCAATGTAACTTCACCATCATTAGCTGTTGTTTTAATGGAGATGTGCAATTACAACTGAGCTTAGATTTCCTCTCCTGAGCTTGAGTTTTATTGCCCATGATTGCTTCAAAACTCCAGGGCACAAGTCCCTTGTCTGTGCAGACATTTCGGGTGACATGACATCTGTACTGTTGATCATCATGATTGCTGCACCCTGGAAGGTAAGGCCATTCAACACATACATTCCTAGGATGCGGTCATACGGGCGAACCGCAAATGTGTATAATATGAATGTACAGGGCCCCATATGACGTCCCTGGATGTTCACCTCGAGTGTTCCATGGTCATGTAGCTGCTATTGATGTCAAGAACTGTCATATTGATTGGCTGCCATGGCATATCAGAGATATGATGGCACACCTCTACAGTGAGCACAGACAACTGCGAGCCATGTTAGTAAGCATGGACATTGCCTCCCTTGCAGCTCCACTTTGGTGATGCACAACCTCCTTCAACAGAGTTCATCATCAAGGATTCGCTAACTGTGATGCCCGCATTAGCATTTCGAGCCCACGGGGCCTTCCTGGGGACAGTTATGGGTATAATGCCCGGCTTGCTTATAAAGGAAACAACCCATTCCAGCATTGGGCCTGGGCACCACGTGCTGCCTGATTTTTGTCGAGATCAAATCTAAATTGCGCAACAGACAGAGTAAGGCTTAACATCACTTCTTCTAATCGCTAAGTGTTGAGCTGCACTCGCAGCTTGAGGTTTGCAGTTTCTCGGTGGCATCACACGATTACCCTTAACCCCCCTATTTGGCGGGAGTGAGGACGATGCAGCCCCAGAAGCTTCCTCCCTCGCGTCAATTACCTTCGAAGGTCCCTTCCTCTTATTCTCGATTTCCTCAGACTGGAGGGCAGCCTCCACTGCCTCCTTGAGAGAACGAGGATTAGTAGCCAGTAAAATGCGCTGCTGTGCAGTGAGGCAGCCATGGGTGAAGCGCTGCAACACCATGACGTCATGGCTGGCTGCCACTTGGGATGTGTGCCACAAAGCATGCAATGGCGAACTCAAGTCAATCGACATATGACACCACCAACTCTGTGGGGTGCTGAGTTATGTCATAGAGCTCCTTGCTCTCATCCCGAGTGACTTTTGCATGGCCAAACATTTGCCCCAAGCATGTCCTCAACTGGTCATAATTATCTAGGTCAAGCAACCCATGCTCTGAGGCACACTGACAGGAATTCCATTTCAGCTTTGACCTCACCACTGTTAATATGACCTTCGGGGTCCATTGACCAATCTCTACCATGCTCTCCACACTTGCTAGCCCGAGGACGCGAGTTCGATCCCGGCCGAGTACAACGAGGATTTTTTCAGGGGGAAAATCCTGAGATCACGCACTACCTTCGGAAGGGAAGTAAAGTCGTTGGTCCCGTGTAGTCGTTTGCCGTTTGCATGTTAAAGAACCCTTGCGAGGCAAAATTTGCGGCCCCTATAACGCCGTTTTGAAATGGCCGTTGAAAAGGACGTTAATACCAAATAAACCAAACCAAAGCACACTTGCTAGAATGGTGGTGACGCTTATACCACTGTCCTCTCCAGAGAATGTGGGGGCAGCACCAGTAAACCCAGCCAATGCTGGCTTGGTTGCTGCCCCCCTGTCTCCTTCATTTCTGGGCATACTTCTAAGACTATTGTCAATTATAAGTATCACAATCACCCACTATTCCGCTATAGTGTAACCACCTTATTAACCCAATAAATACTAAAAATACCCCACTATGCAGAGAAAAAAACTAAACCTCAATCCAAAGATTTTCATTATTTTGGTTTGAGCTAATGCTTACCCTCGGAAATCCCGGAATTCCGAACTATCAGTCACTGTTTGGGCACCAGTGCGACAACCCCTCGCCAATCACATAACATGTGCAACCCTAGCCAAAACTCTGCGGGGAAGTGCAATTGTTAAAGGTTCGGAACTGAAGGTAAAAACATTGACTCAAAAGAACTTATCTCTAAAGAAACAAATCACTTTATTACTCAACAACTAAGACATGAAATATTCGCACAGCTAACAAATAATCAGAACAATGCTACTTATCAATACACTCTGAGCAAGAAGGGCTTCTCAGTCATGCATGTTGAAACAAAACAGCAACTATTTGCAACTCATGTGGACACATGCAGTCCTTACAATCAATCAGTTTAGGTATGATAGAAATCGTCTGTGGCTGGAACAAGGAGGTTCTGGTTACCAGCTCTCAGCAACCGAGCTTCTGTATCACATGTACGTAGGGTGCACCTCAGTAAGCATTGAACAGCCCTTTGTCATCCACAAGGCACGCATTCTGTACGAAGTCACGACGTTTAACAGCCTTAACTGACGTTGGAGAATGTCAGGTGATCCTTTTCACCTGTGCCCAACTTTCGCAACAGGATGGGGAGAATGACTGAAACCCCACTCATGGGATGTAATGCAGTTTAATTGCGCTCTATATATATATGCTGGATGCCGCTCACGCAGAGACACTATGCCCGGTGAAGCGCTGAGCATGCTGCTGAGTAAGTGCTCGCAACAACAAGCTTGCAGTCAATCCCACTGAGCAATACTCCCCTCACAAGCATACACACCGCTCACGGAAATGAACCTTATTATTGTTCGAAACTGATGCTCCATTGCCCCCAGCCATGGGCTTAGATATTATATGAAAAGTTACTCAGAACTAAATCTTAACAGCATAGGGGTTACAGAAACAATATTCAGGGTGCTCTGCTGATGCTCTTGTGCTAAGACACATTCACAAGATGCACTAAAGCGGCCAGTTCAACATGCAAGTGGAGCTGATCACATCAAGCAACAGCACACTATAACTGTCGTCTTGCAGGGCATAAAAGATAAACGCAGGGTTATTGTATAGGGAAACAAATGAATCAAATGGTCACTCACCACAACGAAGTCGTCAGTTTAGACAGGAATAATTAGTTGCTGCATCTGCAGCAATATCTGAGATCGAATGCCACATAGCCATGAGCTTGATACAATGTGGGTGCTCCCTGCTCTATCAAACACCGACAGACAAGTCGAGTTTCTACTGATTTCCGGTAAGAAAATTTAAAACTCGTTTAAAATGCATCAAATGCAGTGTTGTCCATACAGAGTATTAGTTCTTATAGAACATAACAACAATGCACGTAGACGATTCCTCTTTGAAGGAACTCTAACTTTAATTAGCCCAAGATGGCCACATCGTCATTTCTTTTCAGCTAGAAAATGACTCTCCATCTTCTTCTCACAACACGAAGAAGAAGCTCGTTGTCAAGATAATTCTCCCCAACAAATAACGACTGGGAGGCTAACTGTGACCACCGAGAGAAAAGGCCTCCGCAATGAAACTGAGTACATTGTTGCATCACATAAATAGTGCATTGTGCATTGTTATTCGTATTTCTAGCAATAATAAGCCGTTAATTTGCATTATCTATGATGATGTAACAATGTATTCAGTTTCATTGCGGCCTTCTCTCTCGGTGGTCACGGGCTAACACCATGTTCTCGGAAATCTCCCCCGAGAAAACAATGCCAGCCCCAATAATCGCATACCCTGTTGCTTTATCTAAACAAAGCAACACGATTGCGATGTCCAAAATGATAGACTAAATATGCACAAACAATTATTAAATAAAACGGCAAATATTGTTAACTAGCAGAGGTGCATGGCATTGCCCGGGATAATTATACTTGAAGGTAAACAGATCCATCTCAAAAAATTAAATTATAACTCCTAATTGGTTTAATAATAACTCAATCAATTTAACACAGAGCAAAGGTACTATCCATTCTACGAAAAATACGAAAAACAGGAATTATAGGTGATATTAAGGTTCAAACAAAAACACAAAGTTATACAACAAAATGAAAAAAACGACACTATTTAAAGACCGAAAAAACAAATACAAGGGAAAACAATTCCCGTCGAGATCCTGCAACACTCCTAACTGACATGGAATGTCAGAAGAAAATGATAAAATATGAATTTCTTAAATGATCATCAGTAACCATCTTTAGCTAGAGAAAAATAAGAGTATTTCAAGAATCATCGCATCAGAATGCCACAATGGTAAAATGAGGTTTATAATAATTTTATGGATAAATCTTTTGAATAAACAGTGCTATCGCGGTTAGAGAGCCAATCGATCATCTAACTCATTCTACATTACCATGACTACACCGATTCATATAAATGTCTTCACCTCCTGCAGCATTTCCTGTTTAAATGGGGAATGATTTACTTAATAAGGTAAGTGTTTCTTTCACACAAGGCTATGAGAGAAATACAGGCAAGGGCTCGCGAAGCTGAAGAATCCCTTACAAGGCACGCACTGAGTTGGTGTGGTAGTGTAATGGCAGTGGCGTGGTTAAGAAATGGTGCGTGGCAACAACATGCTGTGGGAGTGGAGTGGTGGCGAAGTGGTGTCAAAGTGGTTTAACACGCACTGAAATGGCAAGTATCTTATTTTGCCACCGACTTTCCACTTAGTATGTTGTCCTCAGAAGATGAAGATACTCTGTTATTTGTGCAACTTGCTAATATTATTACACAAAATCATCTCAGAAAAAAGCGTCCTAGTATTCACCCTCTTTGGCAAAAAACCCCCAAAAACTATGGAATATACAACTTATATAGACATGATTAAAATTTAACAATGATAAATTCAAACTTTTATACCGAATGAAGAAAGTAATATTTTGCAAATTACTTGAAGTACTATGTCCTGTGCTTCAAAAGGAAGACACTAATTTCTCATACCAACACCGCTCTTTCGCATTCTGCGTACTCAAATGTGTACAGGCAAGTGGCAGCGAAATTGCACACCACTGGAAAATTAACACGTCGTCAATTGTTAAGCGTGTTTCTACCAATAATAAGCCCGAAATTATGACCAAGTTGGATGATGTAACAATGTATGGCATTTCAGTGATGAGCCAATGATGTATATTAAAGTTACACTTCAAATCCTATTGTTACTAGAGCCAACAAAGTGAAGCAAATTGAGGCATTACAGTTCCTAGCAGGGGTGAGCCGTGGAGTAATTAGCTATCTGGCTGCTTTGTTTTTGAACATTCTTGGCCCGAGGAATAATTAATTCAAAACCATTCCTCAGAGTTATTCTGCGTACAACTTTACAAAAAGACACGAAAAAGGATGAGGAATTATTTTCCACAAACATAAATCAAAAATACGTAACTAAAATGAAAATACATAACTGAAAGACGATCGAAATGAAATTGAAATTGAAACCCTGATCGAAAAATTGTTTATAAAATATAATAAAATACTTCAAATACAAAGTAAACGAAAAGATAAACTTATCACTCCGTGATCGGCGTGTGAAAGAATTATTAATTAGCTACTGTCATATTTAGCCACGTGTTTTTGCATCATCTTCACTCACTTTCAGCCATGACAGTTCTGGGCATGGAGCTTCCCAATTTGCCTCAAGCTACAACAGTTACTTCGGAGTCTATCTTTAATATACGTCATTGGATGATGTCTTCTCTCTCGTTGGTGTTGCATTAACGGCAGAAAGCGATCACTTGCTCTACAACCTGATCACGTGGTTTTGTTTATTTATTCAGTTTCCGAACCTATCGCTACGATCGCTTTTATTTCAACAAATGAGCGGAGCTTCTCCTCTCATTCTACCTCTTCCCTGTTATAACCATGGAGAACAAAGACATAGTAACTAGTAGAATGGCTAAACAAATTATTCCTGGAATTGAGAAAATTTAAAACTAGATATAAAGAATGAAAAAAATACCATTTATCCTTTGTTGTTTTTCTTAGAACAATATTCAGGAAGTATGGCTTTATAACAATCTTCCTAGTCAATTTACAATATTATTAATTACATCAGTTAATTCAATAATAAGATTTTTTTACTAGAGAAATAAAACGCATTTTTTGTTAATTTTGATGAAGAACACTATCATCTTGGACCTTTTTACTTAAATGTTTTCTATGGGATTTTTGCGACTTAATGTCCTCAGTGTTTCGTTTACTGGATACACCGTAAGGACCTCTGGACAAGAACAAATTTAAAAAGTGGACAAGAACAAAAATTCATAAAATATACCTATCTAAATGATAATTTAGAAATGTCTATCTAAGGAGAATTTCAAATTTTAAATTCATTTAATTCAATAAAGTTATTCTTAAAACACTGGATATTACTCTCATGTCGATTTCTTATGTAGATGATTGCATAATCAAATGAATTACACAGAGTTACCAAACTCCGAAGATTCTCTTTCTAGATGATGACAAACTCTCCGGTCAGATACGATGGCCAAAGATGAATATAAAATATAACAGAAAATAGAACAACGCCGGCTCCTTCAATTCTATATGACATAATTGATTAGGATGGTATCCCGATAAATAAATGAGATTATTGAAATAAAAATCAAATATAACAACGTTTTGGTAAAATTCAAGTTTCATCATTAGTTATTTTATTCGGAAACTAGCTCGACGTTGTTCGGATTATTTTTTAGTAAATTTTTCCAATATCTGAATGTGAATATGCAGAAAAAAATGAAAGCATGAAAAAAAGCTTAGAACTGATATAGTAAAAAATTATATTGAAGAATCGAAAAGGATTATTTTACATAGAGTAGCTGAAGTACCCGGTATATCCCGAGCTCATGTTAAAAACCAACAACTTAGTCCTAATAATACCAGCGCTTACATTTATTCCGTAAACCAAAATATGAAACAAAATTTAATTTTTGTATATGCTCTACCAAGATCATACCGGAAGCTGATATACAAATACCGGAAATCACTCGTTGCTGTGGAAATTCCACGCTTACGCATGTGCAATCAATTTAAAATGAAAAGGCAGAGAAAATTTTCAATTTGGCTTTTTAAGCACATATCCGTATGAAACTTACTGCAATATTTACATTTTTTTAATCGAGATACGGAAAATGAAGTTCTACATCTTTTTTTTACGAAATCATATCTAAGAGAGTTTTTTGGTTCCGACATGCCAGTTTTTATGGTAATTTATGAAAACGAAAAACAAAAAAAACTAGTAAAAATCCCGAAAACATATTATATTGGAAAAGTGCATCTAGATATAGTAATGATAAAAAACTAAGCAGACAGTTGATCTCGTTAATTGCCATCTTCGTACCAAATTTTATTAATCTAGGCCTATGTTTACTCGCAAAAATCCGGAAAAACTTGCATATTTTTAGGGAGGGCCGTAGGAGCGCAAACGGGTAGAAAATTTAAAAAATCAGAAATTGTTTGCTTGCAAATTATGTGAATTACTCTTGGTCCAAATATCTTAGTCGTACGTGAAGTTGCCACAGATTAAGAATGACCAGCTCGAACGTCAAAATTAGGCCTATTTTAGCATTTTTTTTATTTTTGCCCCCCCCCCCCCACCCCTTAAAAATCGTATTTCAAACATCAACGAATACTCCCTTTTTACATATGTCTTTCACAGCCTCCGTGCGCAATTTTGAAGCTCACTGCATTTCCCCATTGGATAGGCGGCAAGAACAGAAAACGGGAAGGAGGGGCAGAAATTTTGGAAAACTTAATCCTAATGGGAAACTTTTGGTTTCCCTTGGCCCCCCCCTCACAAAGCATTTCTCCGAGCTTCTTTGCTAAGTCAGAAATTTTGGTAAAAAACGAATTTTTTCAGTTTTCGCTTGCTTAAAATTCGAATCGAAAAACGGGGAAATTGCTTTTTAGGCACGCGAGCTTGAAAAACCTTCCTGCAAAATTTCGAAGACTTGCGTTCACTGAGGGCGAAGCCAGGCGACAAGAACATCAGATTTCGGTTGAGATAATTACAATCCCTGATGATACCCTGGTACTTCAATGGAAAATATCGCTGTATCACGGAATACTCAGTATGCAATTTTATTTCCATCAAGTCCATATCAAATCTGCAATGATATAATTCACGATTCAATATGGAATCTTAGAATATGTCATCGATACTGACTAACAGTTCTCTTTTGTTCAATGTCATCTCTAAGCCAACTGTCCCATTCAAATTGCACTATCCCATTGGCGTCCCCCGACTCTTTCTACATAATGAGATACCACATCGATCAACTGACTCACAAGGTACATATACATAGTTTTAAGAGCATTTTTTTACATGCAAGCTTACCTTGGAAGTGATAGCGTTGCTTTCAGGTGAAGTGGATTCATGCGTATTGTTGAGTAGTGGAAGAAAGAAATTGAGAACGCAATAAAACACATGCATACCGCTTTACAATGGAGTCTTGTATGGCTCAAAGTTTCTTTGTTTATTTTTAAAGAAACAAATTTTAGCATTTTCTCATTTTGAAAGCATCAATAGTAGCTTTAGATGAGTACCATTTATCACTTTGGTGTGAATCTGTGAGGTACATATTCGTGTAGTTCCCTTGTCTTTTAACTAGTCAATTTCCTATACTTGCCTTAAGTAGCATTCATACAACAGTAAATTATATGCATAAATCTACAAACCTTATACATTGGGTTTTTAATTATCCAGTGTTTTATACATTCTTTTCTGAACAATCCTACTTCTATTTTCTTTCTCTTATGAATGATTCCGAATGTTATTGGCTTTTCCCCGTAGCAGTGTTTATTAGAAAACCGAAATTACTAGTGATTTTTCAATTGAAAAATGGAAGGAAAAATTCTGCGACCCGGATTCGAACCAGGAACCTCGACTATCATGGCCGATGCCTCTACCAATTGGGCTATCGCAGACACCACGGACAGCCAAGCTGTCTCAAGGTGTCTTAAAGACAGCCAAGTTGTCACGGTTGAAAGCCCAATGGGAGACGGGAACTTGGCCCGCAGATCGAGAATTTCTCCACTCCAAACCATCAAACCTATGCTTGGAGACGTATCTCCAGTTAATAATTATTATTATTCGAAATTACTAGATTAAATTTCAAATAGTTTCAATGGTTATTAAAATCCTCCACACCGAAAAGGTAAAGGAGGACAACAAAAAAAGTGATAATAAATCATTTGGCGAAATGCAAATTACATACTCATGACGATTTAAAAATCGCGATTTTCTTTCAAGGAAGCGCAATTTACCATTTCAAAACCTTTCTTCATTGGAAGGAAATATAAAAAATCCCTTTTATATTTGCAATGATTCTAGCCGGACTTAAAAAGCAATTATTATAACATTGAAAAGCATTTTATATACCGTAAAATACTTGAAATATATCGTAAGAGAATTATCAGGGGGCAGCCGTAGCCCAGTTGTCTCGCCTTGCTCAATGCAATGGTGGAGTTAAGCAACCTTGGGCGCAGCTAACGACAGGTTGGGTGACCACCTGGAAATTTCCATCTCCCCCCGTGCTTCGGAGGGCACGTAAAGCCGTCGGTCCCAGCTGCTGCGACCATCATACAGCAATCGTTAAGATATAGGGATGGCGCAAAACTCCTTCGAATCAGTAAGTGAACTATCAAGAGTGCACTGATGAAAGCCTCCATTAAAAATAAGCTAAATTCTTGGCGTCTAATGGACTGTTTTGATGTCAAAGACGTCTGATGAGAGCAGTTTTTCCAAATTATGCTTCTATCAATAGACAACAATGGAGTTGATCAATCTCAAACTTTTAAAAACCATTTTGTTATTATTATTATCTCTACACTTACGGCATCTGAAAAAATTTTAGATAACACATAATTTAATCCTAAAGAAATACAATCATTACATTAATTAACTGAAAAAAGGTAAATATCTATGAAACAACCAATAAAAATCTATTAATTGATATTCATATACCTAATTCCAAACTAACAACACTTATATACACTTAATTATTTCTTAAAACTGCCAATATATTATTTAAATTTATTGCCTATATTGAGGTTTAAATCAAGATGTGGTTTCCTCCTCAAAAATATCGAGGTTCTGCTTTAGGAGGATTGCTGGTTTTAAGAGTAAATAGATTATCTCTGTCTGCCTCACCTTCACTTCCCTCATGACCTCCTATACTATCAGTGTTTCAATTCCTTCCTGTATTACTTTCCATTATCTTCTGACATTTACAATTGGTTACTTTATCACCATTCACTTTAGATCCTTGATCAACACAATGCTTCTTATGTCTAATACACAATTGGACTTTATTTTTTGCAGCAGCCTTAATATCCCTGTGTGGATCTCCTTGAATCATGACTTTCTATTTTCTACTTACTATTACCTTAAATGGGCCATTCCATTTTTCACCTCAATACTTGACCTTCAGCAAAACTTTCATTCCTTGTGTAACTTATTGCTACTTTTATGTGCCCATATGTTTGGTGCTTCCCTCTTGTTTTACCCTTGTGATTTGTGCCTCACACTAATAAGAGCAGAGCAATGAAAATTGACATTATGCAGCACACCTCTCGAGCGTTTTTATCCAACATCTCTTTATTGAGCGTTTTTGTCCGACATTTCTTTTATTTATAGTTCCATCGTATTTGGCTTGGTACGTACTGACTCTGTTCTTACCTTAAATTCGGATTGTGGTGGATTCTTTCTTTCCATCTCTTACGAATCAATAGCCATTCTTAATGCTTCTTGATAAGTTTTAGGGGCTGCTATCATTAAAACTAATTTATGCTGAATTGCCAAACTATTTTAAACTTCTAAGTAATATTTCATCTTTCTTAGTACTCCATTCCAGTTCCATATGTATAAATTTCGGCCATGGCAAGCTTGAGTCGACTTGAGAATTCAGATACCGACTCTTTCCTCTCTGCTTGACATCGTGTGATTCCTTTAATAAGTCACGCTCTATTTGATTTTTTCAAACAACTAAACCAATCTATCATTGAGTACCTCATAAGATATTATGACAATTCTAGTTCAGTAGCTTATTTGCTACATTCTCCTTGAGCTTTGCTCTAAATACTGTACACCCTATTCCTAAAGCTCGAGGTCTTTCTTGGTCCGATTAATTTCACTGGTTTAATATATTGCAAGAACGCCAAACATCATTCACCTAGGTGCAAACGCTTTTAAAATACGGTGTACATCTTCATGTCATCTAGCCACCCAGTAACATGAACACTATAATAGAAATTAAAAACGAGACGTTAATCTCCCCTTGTTCACCTGAGATGGGAGGTATAGCATTGGAGAACCCAGCAAGCACTGAAAAATGGGTTGTTCACTTCTGGATGTAAGCCAATTAAATCAACTAGTTAAAATTCTATCTAAACACTAATTAATCATAAAGATTTCCTCAATACTAACAATGTGTCCAAGCCGGGGAACAAAAATGTGAAATCCTTAGTTTTTTTAATATTCCTAGGTGCAAATGTACCAAATTTAACGCTTGCAATCTACCTAAGAAGTATAATTCTAGATAACTGGTTAATAATTCTACTTAAGCCTACTTAAATATTATGTTTCAGCAGTAATTCACTACAAATAGATCGAGCATGAGTCTATTAACACTTCAATAACACCGCTCAACCCCGAAAATGTTTCGGGCTCAAAAATAGCCGAGGACGCGGGTTCTCCCCCAGCCGAGGATGACGAGAATTTTGTCTGGGGGGAAATCCTGAGATCACACACCTCCTTCGGAAAAGAAGTAAAGCCGTTGGTCCCGTGTAGTCATTTGCCGGCTGCACGTTAAAGAACCCTTGCGAGGCAAAAGTTGCGGCCCCTATAACGCCGTCCTGAAGTAACCATATGTCACGGAATTCAAATTCCACCTAGAATTCCGATGACACTAGCAGACGGTTCGTTACTCGCTATGTCTCTGGTGTGAATTGGAGAACGAACCGACGCAATAATCGTCAGCAACAGCACAATACGCAGGAGACCAATCGGAGACACAGACGAAATTTACGTATGAGAGAACCCGTGATCAGGGGAGTCGCAATGAGGAGGTGCTCGGAAGAAGACGTGGCGAGAGAGGCTCTGAAAATGGTTCCTCGGAAAAAGCGGCAGCGAAAGGCCGAGTTCTGTCAACGATAAGTCGGAGCCTTGGTGAACGAACGACATCGGCTGCAGAGATTCCGGAGCCCGCTAAAACGAACGAGGGAGTAAAACCTTAGAGCGTCGCTGTCGTGGAGGCCCTTGCTATAACGAATTCTAAATTCTGTCGACGTGGCGAGATGAGTGTGGCTGAGAATCTGTATTTTTTATATGAACAATTACATATCCCGAGCCTGCCTCACGGGATTCATCCTGCTGCTACGGACTTTATACAAACAAGCTCGCATCCAAATATTTTTAAGTGCTCAGTATCCAAACAAATATTCTCGGAACTGAAGAGCTATAGTTTATCTTACCGCTCCACAATAAGAAGTTTGTGGCCCTATGGCTTAAAGGCTTATATCATGAACGAAGTGGGATTTACCCTAGTTTGAAACTATCTTTTATTCTCCTTCATTAACTCCGTTGACATTCTTTTACTCATTCGCTACCTCAGTTCACCGTATACATTTCTCGCACGAATAGTAGGAGACGAGTAGCTCATCCAATGGTGTAATACTTACTTTTGATGATTCTCTCTATTTTCAGCGTCCACAAGGTTAAATATAATTGTGATTCACTTATCTAAATTTGTCTTCGGGTCGTCTGCGCCTACCTATTAAGTGCTCAGTACGGAGCCCTTTTCGTACGCAACTCAACGTTAAAGCTATTGCGGAATCCAAGTGAATGTGTGATTTAGAACGTCACCTGTGTGTTTGTGATTTATGTGTTTAGTGCTTCATTTCATAACTGGGTACAGGATCTGTGCTGATAATTGTGTATTGATATCGTTGTGTTTAAGTGATATATATTATGCGGTTTTGCAATAATTTGGTTAAGTCAACTAGTTAAGTTTACTAGTTAAGTACGACTTAAGTTTATTTAATTTACAAATTATTTAATAAAAATTATCCATTACTTTATTTTTCCGCCTTCTGTCATATGTTTTAACTTCCACTGTCTACACTCTCTACATTATCAAATTTCCACATGACACCATATCAGTTGAAAAGTACGCTAATACCAACCAAACCAAAGCAATCAAAAATAACTATTTCCGAAATATTTTGTCTCGTTAAACACGAAAATCACCATAAAAATTTCAGATTAGCTCTTGTTTTCAAGATACAGAACCTGCTTGGATTATAAAATCTCACTATGGCTGGTTTGTGGGAAGCCTTAAGGTGTGGTACGAGGATTTCTAGGCAACAGAAAAGTCAAAACTATCAAAAATTGGTGACAGAACTCCTACAAATGTACCTCGACCTTGGATACAATATGTCCCTAAAAATTTACTGCACTCCCAGCTTGATTTTTTCGCTGAACACTGTGGAACTGTAAGCGATGAGCACATTGAAAGGACGAGGTTTAATGAAACATGAGGTATTGTGTTATCTTTCCCTTAAACACGGGGGAGGCCGTGGCCTGGTGGGCTTTCACTGAACACAACCTTCTGTGAAGTTAAGCTATATCAGCACGACTAGTCACTGGATAGGTGACCATCCATGATAGCCAATCTTCACCTCCCCCCCCTCCCGGCTGCTGCTGCCACCATCATACAGCAGTCGTGAATCCAGGTCGATCCGGGGACCCAACTCGTCGGCCTCTGGCCATACAGGCCCTGGATGGACATATTGGACCTCAATTCATAAATAGATAAATAAATAAAAAAATAAAAAATACTTACTACTCTAAAGCATCCTTCCGTCTGTCTGCTGTCATGCTCCCTCTCTGACTTATTTCCTTTCATAACTCAGAAAATACTCAAGGAATCTCCACGAAATTTTCCGTGTACGTAGTTAGTGTTGCTGTGTTTTCAGCAGGGTACTTTTTATATCGTGTTTATATCAATTTTTTAAGTTATTTCTATTTTTCGAAAAGTTGATTAGTTTTCAAAGGATGTCACTAGATGGCTATACTATCTTATCGAAGAGTTTGAATAGACTTTGTTTTTAAAGTATGTCACTAGATGGCGAGGCCAGACGGCGCAGTTAAGTTGCACGAACGTTAAATTACATTATAGCAGCCAAACTCATGCGAGAGACATGATGAAATCGCTTTTTCCATAAATACAGCAATCCAATTGTTGACTACAACAACAGAAATTGCGCGTTATTTGACATATTAATATTATTTTATTAACTAATTTCGTTTATAGAAGCAAAATGAAAGATAGACCCGGAAACCTGCTGCATACTTGAAGTGGGAAAGTCCGAAAGTTAGCAAAACACATGGCTGAACATGAGGATACCTGATTAATATTTTTTTCACAGTCCGATCATGGAATGATAAGTTTATTTGAAGTATTTTATATTTCGATCATGGTTTCATTTTCAATTTCGTTTCGTATTTCACAGTCCGAATTTTCAATTTATGGTGAAAATTCCCGATCCTTTTTCACGGAAACTTTGAGGAATGGTTTTGAATTAATTATTCCTTGGGCCCAAAATCGTCAAAAACAAAGAAGCCACACAGCTAACAACATCAAGGCTCAACCCTGCCCAGAACTGCCATGGCTTCAATTGGTTTCATTTTGGTGGCTTCAATTGGCTTCATTTTGTTAACAATTGGAACAAACAGCCTGAGCAATGCCCGACGGGCATATCAGACGAAAAATGTTTCATTTTATTCCACTTTTCCAGAACTTCAAGGTCGCAGCTTTCTTCTCTCACGGTCAGTTATACGTTGCTTGCTCCTACGTGTCTAGCTGTCGAAATCTACATGTTTTTGGGCCACAGAGGGAAGACATACAACGTTGTTTGCTGAAATGGTTGGTTGGTTGGTTTGTTTGGTATTAACGTCCTTTTCAACTTCTATGGTCATTTCAGGACGGCGTTATAGGGGCCGCAAATTTTGCCTCGTAGGGGTTCTTTAACGTGCAGCTGGCCAACGACTACACGGGACCAACGGCTTTCCTCCCTTCCGAAGGAAGTACGTGATCTGAGGATTTCCCCCTGAAAAATCCTCGTCGTCCTCGGCCGGGATCGAACCCGCGTACTCGGGCATCAGAGGCGATCACGTTACTGAAATGGACTTGAATGCGCAATTACTTGACAATCCATGCCCAGCTTGCCTGTGTAACTGATTCATTTTTCTTATCATTTTTTTTCATTATTTACTTTTGTACATATAATTTAAATAATCCCATTGTTCCCAGTTCATTGTTAAATTATTTTTGTTTTATAATGGTTATGAAAAGTTTGGAGACGGCTTTCTAGACTGCTTCTCATTTTCTTGCATTTCGTTCATACTTATTAATCATAGTTCAATTTTTAACATAACAATCATTAAAAAAATTTCTCAACGCATCTTTTCCACCCGGGCGAGCCGGGTAATATTATTATAAAATTATAAAGATCACAACTGATTTTGTGAGAGGTCAATCTTTTGCAATAAAAACTGATACTGCCAATATTAGGACATGATTCCAGGCTTTGTGACTGGATACAAACAACTTTATTGAAACAGTTTCATGTTGAAGACGGATGTTCATGGGGCTGTAAATTCTTCCTTAACACATTCAATCTAGCTATTAAAATTTTAAACACAAATAATACATTACTCATAGCCTTTCTTTGATATGCTAAAAAGTTCAGGATCCAATGTCGAATTTTCCTGGCCAAGCCCAATAGTGCATGAAATTCCAGTACGAGCATTTTAAAGAATTCTTCGTTTTTCTAAAGTAAATATTTACTGTATTAATTGTAAGGATTTTTCATGTGTTCATACGTATATCCAAATTCCGATATTGCAAAATTTCATCAAACAAGCAGCCAGAGCATCACCGGGCATATCAGCTAGTATAATTATGCTTATTAAACATCACAGGAATTTTCTTCTTCTTCAATTTACCTTTAAGTCGATGTCTCTCTGACTTTCGGTAAAAATCATGAACGTTTGCCAAAAGTGTGCACGAAACTCTAAATCCACCCATTTGGGTGACTTTCGGTGAAAATCATGAACGCTTGCCAAATGTGTGCACGAAAGTGTAAATCCTGATTCCTCCAGTGGACTGTTGTGTATCTTGAAAACAAGGGGCTAATAAAAACTTTCATTGCCATATTCGTTTTTGCTTGATCCAAAATTAGTGATTTTAGTGACTATTTAGAATCAGGAAACGGATAGAATTTTTATTGCCTTGCGTAATTAAAGCTTTATTGTGGGTATATGACTCAAAAAATGATTTTAACAATTATTTATTAAGCATGCAAAATCAAAAGTTTACAAACGGAAATAAACTAAATTGAGGAATCACTATTTCACGACTTTTTTTTTTAATAAAAGTTAATTTTATGAAATTTAACCTAACTAGATGCAGATCGTGTAAAGAGAAGGGAGGGAGAGAGACGTTGATATGCATAAATTCAAATAAGTAATTTAATGAATGCAATTGAATCAATTGGGATACAATTAAATATTCGTTTAGCGATTTGTAAAGAAATTGTAATTAAGCTATATACAATAATCTTCAGACAACGTTGTCGATGAGGTGGTGCGAAAGGGAATGCAGCCTTCAAGTTTAATGTGCCGGAATAGCTGGGGACGATTGGTCCCTGTAATACTCGTCACCGCAGACACGGAGCGCAGTGACCTTAGAGGGTTTATTTGATCGATGCCCAACACTACGAACATAGAAGATAAAATTTATCATTAATAAATTATCATAAGCATGGCCAACCATGAAGAGAAAGTCATTATTTAATTCATAAGTAAGGACAGTTCGGACTACTCAGGAGAGAAATTATAAAGTCACTTAAAAGTCTACTGGACTTATCAATGAAAATTAAGCCATTAATACACAATGCTACAGTACCCCGAGCAGTAGACGCAAAAGCCGAGCGCGGTCGCACGAGATCTCTGCTGGTCGCGCGCTCGCAATGCCGTCGTCGTCGGCGGCAATCGGTCTGGGGCACTTTGCAGTACGGGCTCATTTTGGACGCACGTCGAGCCGTCCAAATTCGTCGTGGCTAAACTCCGGAGGTCCTCAGATTCCTTGGCTGGCTGGGTGTCCTCGCGGACGCTTTCATTCGGCGAACTAATCGAGCAGCACACCAAGGGATCGCCGAGAAGTGGCGGGCAGTCCGCGGCGTCGTCGGATCGCGTCGGTGTCGGGGTCTCTGGCCTCACGGGTTCAATGCACTCGCTGGTGAATCCAGCAGAGTGTTCGGTTCTCGATAATAACCGTCTATTGCTTGCGAAAAGGTCTTCCTCGGATACAAGCTCGTGCGCGGAAGCCTTTTCCAAGTCGGGGGGCGTCACTAATGAGCACGGTCGATGCGTACGTCGGGGGCGGGCGAGAAAGCTTCGATCATACGTATTATCGTAACATGTGTTCACAAAAGTTCGTGGTCTTCGCCTAAATCTACGTACACTTGCCTGTGCAACTGGAGACGATGCTAATCCTTTCGTTTCTCGGGCGGGCTCTTCTATCGTTTCGTGCTTACTGCTATTACTAATCTCCACACTTGAAGCAGAAACGTTCCTCCTTCTCGTCGAGCTGTCGCTCGTTTCTTCTCTCGGCAAGTCGAAAATTCTCAGCGTCAATAGATACGCCTTGAAAATTCCTCTCCTTGGCTTGCGAGTATTCGTTGTCCTTCTTCCAACGCCCTTGTCCAAACCATCGCTCCTCTTGAAAATCATTCCTTTCTCCTCGGAAGCTCAAACCCTTCTGCCTTCTTTTTTTCTTATTTTCTTCCGCCTCTACCTCCTTCTCCAATCGGAGGCTTGGTTCACGCCTTCTCTCTCGTTCGACTCTTCTATTCCTCTCCCGGGGTGCAGGGGACTCGATTTCTTCATTAACTCTTGTTTTTTTCTCCCGCTTTTTCTTCTCCCCTGCTCTTGCTTTCCTGTTAGATCGCCGAATTTATTTCCTTTAATTTTTTCCTCAATTCATGCGGTTTCTAAGTATACAATGCATCTCATTTACAAGAAAATTTTTTATGCCAGCTTTTAACTAAGTCTTATCTATAATTTCCCAACACACAGCAAAGATCAATTGACAGTTAAACAAATACAATATTATTCTTCAACAGTTCAAACACCTTCAGATACACTTTTTTACAATGCTTGAAATGCTTACGATACAGTGCTAAAATATAGTCACTATTCTTTAGTCCAATTGGCCTTACAACAATGACAAGCTGAGCTGATCTGCAATCCTTCAACAGTTCACAACCTACTCTTCTATACATATAACGACGGATGTTTGTTTGTTTGTGGGTTTGTTTGTGGAATTGTTTGTTTTTTTTAACATGATAATGTTTTAAGGCTGGACATCTATCTACAAAAAACGTGATGCGAAAAACGACACCAAAAAGTCTTACGGAAACAGTTTTCCATTGTTGATGCACGTTTAACCATTGTTGGCGCCGGCTTGAAGCACACGCCGGAACTGAAAAGACACGTGACCATTGTTGTTGAGCAACAGTTTTTATTAGCACACTAGCAGAGGTACCCGGCGTACTGAGCACATCGGTTTGGGTCTGCAAGTGATCAAAACGTTAATGAGATGGTGCGCGTGGAGGATGCACGTGAATGACGATTATTGAAAGGGCAGAACGGTCTCCAAATCAAAAGAATTTTATTATTCGTACGGAGCTTATTATTTATTACGATAACTTGAAAACGAATTAACTTTTTTACACTCTGTTTTCACCAATCCATTACTATGGGACAGAGCACGAACAAGTAAGAACGTGAGATAGCCGGAATAGATACGTGCTCTAATGGTACCATTATGATACCCCCTTAACAATTTTCTATAACCAGACATGCCATGTAATATATCATACAAATCGTCACGACGCCTCATGAACGAATATATATAAAAAAAAAATAGTGATAGCAGATATTGGTCTAGTGGCACGTGCACGTGTATTTCTCATGACTGAATATAACGCATAAATAACGATTGTGTGAATTTTTTAGTAGTACGTGTTTTAATGGTACCAAATGGTACTGTTGAAACTTTCAATGTTAAGATATAGCATATAATATATCAAACAACTCGTAACAACGTGTCATGAGTGAATATAACCAGTAAATAATGATAGTGGGAATTGGTTAAGTAGCACGTGCCCTAACGGTACCATAAGATACCATATGGTACCGTTGGAACTTTCAATGCTAAGATGTGGCATGTAATATATCAAACAACTCGTAACAACATGTCATGAGTGAATATAACGAGCAAATTTTAGCGGGTTCCATCTAGTTTTTAACATGATAATGTTTTAAGGCTGGACATCTATCTACAAAAAACGTGATGCGAAAACCGACACCAAAAAGTGTTACGGAAACAGTTTTCCATTGTTGATGCACGTTTAACCATTGTTGGCGCCGGCTTGAAGCACACGCCGGAACTGAAAAGACACGTGACCATTGTTGTCTGAGCAATAGTTTTTATTAGCACACAAGCAGAGGTACCCGGCGTACTGAGCACATCGGTTCGGGTCTGCGCCTGCTCTAAACGTTAATGAGATGGTGCGCGTGGAGGATGCGATTATTGAAAGGGCAGAACGGTCTCTAAATCAAAAGAATTTTATTATTCGTACGGAGCGTATTATTTATTACGATAACTTGAAAACGAATTAACTTTTTACACTCTGTTTTCACCAAACCATTACTATGGGACAGAGCACGAACAAGTACGAACAAATTTTATTTGTTCAAATATATAAAGAATAACTTCACTCTCCATTTAACCTTTCAGTTCTTCAAGTTTATTTGTTCATATTCTCTCTACATAAATAGTAATTTACAATTTAGTTTTCATATTTATATATTTTTTCTAAAGTGTTTTAAAATGTTGGTTAATTCTATATAACCATGTATGATGCTATAACACGAAAATGTGCTCCATTTATCCGCTTTGGCGGTAAAATCATTCTTGTTTAAATCTTTACTACAGAGATATTATGAAATATATTAATGTGTGGCAACAGATAGCGCAACTATACTTCGCTCTCTTACCTAGCCATGTAATGGCCTACTTTTTTGTTTTTAGCGTTTTGAATGAAGACTAATGAATCCTAGTGTATTGGAATAAACTCATTTCCATTACAATAAATATATTTTATATTTCACAATTTAATTCATAATTTATTATTTTGAAACATTTAGATCTTTTATGTTTTTGAAGTCTTCAACTTATCTATAATTTACGCCCTGGTTACATAATTTCTGTGTACATTTACTTTGAAGTGCTTAATTTATTTCTACAAATTCCTTCCTCTCTATAGTTAAGAATAACTTTCCGGCTAAAAAGAGCGTTACGCGTGAATAATTTTAATTTTTCGTCATACAAAATACACTCTTTTTATTATTTTAGATACTGCAAAAAGCTTACACGTGCCGTGTTTGTTGTCCCGCATTCGACTGTGACCACAGACGCGAGTAAGGAGAGGAACCTTCAGTATAGACACTGTGTTTACTCGACATTTCGAGAGACTCGATACTCGAGCTTATATTTCATAAATCAGTTATTCTAAGCCCTTATTCAGTATTACCGATGTACATGATTCTGTAGACTCGTCCATTGATAAATAAATAAAAGGTTTATGTACTATATAAAATATTTATTTATTTGTTGCATCTAAAAACATTATCATGATTCAATGTTTCAGGTTGCAGATTCGAAACTAAGTCATTTTTTTATACAAATCTACAGTTTTATTCCAATCTTGATTAAATTTGGCTTATTTGACCTTCGAAGCAGGAGGAAGGTCACTGTCTACCTCAGATTTCGGAAAAATAATAAACATCGATAAAAAATCGATATTCATAGTTATGGCAAGGCATATTAATAAGAAATATCTCATGACCAACAATGCAAGGCAAAGTTTGTGCAGCAATAGGTCTCAACAAGGGTATCAGCACGCAATTCACAAACACACTGCATGGACCAACAATATATACCTCATGACCAACAATGCAAGGAAAAGTTTGTGCAACAATAGGCCCATCGTGTTCGCATCAACAATGGTATCAACGAGCAATTCACCAATAACAATGAGCACAAAATGATGATGCAATGTTAAATACATTTTTTCCAAGACTTATAACAATGAATATAAAATGATGATGCAATATAGATAAGTTTCAATTTATAACAATACATAGAATTCCTGGTATTCAGGCTTTTCTTAGAAAAGAGAGTTCTTAGTACTTAACAATTTCTTGAAAAATCTTTAAAAATGATCAGTAACTGGAGATAATGGAGAGTTAGCAGACTATTGAGAAAGAGTGGAAAGACTATAGAGGAAGCACTCCTTTAGCTCCGCGATATACTGCGCAAATGGGAAGCAAGTAAATAAAAGAATCGGCGACCGCTAGAATGCACAAAGTGATGAATGACCAGGTTTTGCTTCAACACATTGAGAGGAGAGTGGAAATTGCAACAACATCAAGTGTACATCTGAGGTAATATTGCGTGAGTATGAAATTATTTAGACTAGCAGTGGCATCCTTGGAGAGGTCCAGCCATTGTGAGCTTTAAAAAAAATTTTTTTAGAATTTTCATTAAGAATTTTTACTGTATTAATTCTAAGCATTTTCATGTGTTTATTTTTAAGATATTGCAAAATTTAATGTAATTTTTTGAGATTCTTCTGTTTAACTACAAGTGTAATTATCCCGGGCAAGGCCGGGTACCTTTGCTAGTCTATCTTCTATATATATAAAGAAGGATGTTTGTGGGTTTGTCTGTGGGTCTGTTTGTCTGTATGTTTTTTATACAAATCTACAGTTTTATTCCGATCTTGATAAAATTTCGCATACATGACCTTTAAAGCATGAGGAAGGTCACTGTCTACCTCAGATTTCGGAAAAATAATAAATATCGATAAAAAATCGATATTTATGGTTATGGCAAGGCATATTAATAAGAAATATCTCATGACCAACAATGCAAGGCAAAGTTTGTGCAACAATAGGTCTCAACAATGGTATCAGCACGCAATTCACAAACACACTGCATGAACCAACAATATATATCTCATGACTAACAATGAAAGGAAAAGTTTGTGCAAGTGTAATTATCCCGGGCAACGCCGGGTATCTCTTCTAGTGTATATATAAAGAAGAATGTTTGTGCGTTTGTTTTTCATACAAATCTACAGTTTTATTCCAATCTTGTTGAAATTTTGCATACTTCTCTTTCAAAGCATGAGGAAGGTCACTGACTATCTCAGATTTCGGAAAAAAAAATTATTATCGATAAAAAATCGATATTCATGGTTATGACAAGGGATATTATCAGAAATATTTCATGACCAAGTTTGTGCAACAATGCATATCAACAATGGTATCAACACGCAATTCACAAACACTATGCAAGGATCAACAATATATATCTCATGACCAACAATGCAAGGCAAAGTTTGTGCAATAAGATAAGTTTCAATTTGTAACAATGCATTGAATTCCTGTTATTCAGGCTTTTCTTAGAAAATAGAGTTCTTAGTACTTAACAATTTCTTGAAAATCTTTAAAAATGACCAGTAACTGGAGATAATATAGAATTAGCAGACTATTCAGAAAGAGTGGAAAGACGACAGAGGAAGCACTCTTTTAGCTCCGTGCTGTATTGAGCAAATTGTAGGCATGTCAATAGAAGAATCGGGACCACTAGACTACACAAAGAGATGAATGTGTAACCTTATACCCTTGACTTCACAATAAATAAAATGGGTGCCAATGTAATCTTATAACCTTGATTGGACCACCCCCCCTTCTTCTTAAGATCAGAATCCAATGCAATGAATTCTAAAACAGCCAGCTCAATAAAATGCTCAAATAAATTCAATACACAAAATCAAGGACATAGGTTAGGTTCTTTTAAAAATGGCAGGTTGTGACTTATTTATTTCAATAAGGAAAGCAAGGTTTGGAATTAAATAAATGTTCCTTTATTCAAGGACAAACAAACCAACGAGACACAAAGTTAAATAAAGCCTTAAATCTAAATGAAGAAAAAGTAGATAGATCTTAACATGAAAGAAGAAAGTTAATACTAAAATTCCCAAGTACTTATATCTAATATAACATGCAAAATTCAATAAATTTCAATAAAAATCAATTTGCTCTGAGGAAAGAGATAGTTCTACTCAAAATTCTATTTCTAGAAAGTTCTCTCAAATATATTTCCTTATCATACCTTTGTCATGACACTCTATTAAATCAATATATCAAATTTCTGTTCTACTTACAATTGCGTAGTTCAAACACCTGCAGACTTGTCAAGCACTTTTAATCCACTTTAATGCACTAAAACACCTTTGTGTTAAACAGGCCATAAATTATATCACTTAGCACTCTGAAGCACAAAAACATATCTGAAGAAAATCCGGATCGATTAGTGAGTGAGTCCACTGGAAGTCTCAAATTGTCCCCACTAAGTTCAACAGAAGATCTCGCATAATATGCCGTTGTCTTCTTCTCTCATTGTCGGGTTCCTAATTATGCCTGTCGCTTGAAGAAAAATCACGTTGCTCACTTGAAGAATATCTCGTTGCTCTGAAGAATATCGCATTGCTCTTTTACAATTGCTCTGAAGAATGTCGGGTTCCCATTTCCATATTTTAATTCTAATTATAACAGACGACTCTGAAGAATATCAATCGCATACATGTTCCATTTCAATGTTACTTAAGGTACGTTTCTCTTAGGTTCATTTAAAAAAAACACTATTACCATTTCGGGAGTCTCTATATTGTTCCAACACTTAATCGGGAGTCCTTATATGTTCCAATACTTAATCGGGAGTCCTTATATGTTCCAATGTCCCATACTATATGATGACTATGAGCCAGCACAAGTTTTGATCTCGGGAGGAAAGAGCCACCAGATCGCATTGACAACTACGGAGGTTACGTAGCCGCCGTGGCGCATCTCGTCTGATCCACCTCCCTCAATCGGCCGACGGAGAGAGCGTTCCGCCTCCCCCTTTCGACTACCTACTTGCTCAACCCATATCATCTTTCTACTTATTTTTTGATGAGCCATCTCACACCATTAATTGAATTAGAAATCAGCCTAGCTACTTGGCTAACTGTGGAAGTTGCACAGCAGCGTTTTTCGCAAATGCTATCTCCAATCAATTCCATTACTGCCGTTATTTCAAACGAGAGGAAAAGGCGTGCAGCCTACCTCTAGCACTTCTCAAATATGACTCACACAGAAGTTTCGGTTTCTCTATTATTTATAGCTTCGCGAGCATCCGCTCTTCTCCCCTTCTTATCAATTCACCAGTTCAAAAAGTGAATAAACCATAAAAATAGCAACGATCCCAAATACTACACAAAATCCGTGTTACAAACAATTCATTAAATAAATCAACATATCTATTTATTGGCGGATTCCAATGACCAGTATCAGCAATACTTATTAAAATTCGAAAAGAACGTCTCTTCCTGTCATTGCTCCACCCCTCCTTATTTCACAATCGTGTGCCTTCCAATAATTATCCAAATTTATAATTCTACATTATCTCCACTTGATATGCCACTACGTCAAAAACACTTACATTACTATATTCTCGTAAAGAAGTTGAATAATACCCTCTATTATTCCTATGATCAATTCTATAATAAAACGATTATTTTACCTAACACGTGATAACGTCACAAATGGCCAAGTTTTTCTTCAAGACATCGAGAGAAGAGTGGAATTGCAACAACATGAAGTGTGCATCTAAAGTAAGATTACGTCAGTAAAAAAATATTTAGACTAGCAGTGGTCCATCCATTGTGAGCCTTTAAAACATTTTTTCCGAATTTTCATTAAGAATGTTTACTGTATTAATTCTAAGGGATCTCATGTGTTTAATTTTAAGGTATTGCAAAATTTAATCAGAAAAGTAAGTCAGATCTAGCTTATTTGGTAGCACATTAGATCCAAACCTTTTCTTAAAGTTCATTTTGACTATATTTTGTGGGAATGTGTATATTTTGGTAACTGAGTTGCTGATAATGCGATGATTGAACGTTCGTTTCAGAGAATTATTAACAATCTGCAGAGAATGATGACGCAGTGACAGATCATTAATAAGGCAGCCTCTATTGATGAGGCAAAGGAGTCACGCGTGTCTATCTTGAGCTCTTTATCAAACGTCCAGACGACTGGCAAAAAATTGTGTCTGGAAAGGAAAGAGAAAGAATTAGTATTGGTCAGAGAAACTCTGCAACTTAAACAAAAAAAGCTATACAGACATTTGAAACATATATACAACGGGAGTTTCAAATAGAACAAGAGGGTATAAGATCTTCTATGTCAAAGGCAAGAAAAACTTGAGTCTAAAGTATCTGGTGAGGCCACTCAAGAAGAGTTTAGATAAAGTCCCGGTATATCACCTAGATATCCTGTTTTTCGTATTTTTCATAGATTGGATAGTCCCTTTGTTCTGTGTTATTTTGATTGAGTTATTATTTAACTAATTGGGACTTATATTTTAATTTTTTGAGATTGTTCTCTTTACCTAAAAGTGTTTATTATCCCGGGCAACGCCGGGTACCTCTGCTAGTCTTCTATCTATGTATATAAAGAAGGATGTTTGTTTGTTTGCGGGTTTGTTTGTGGGTTTGTTTGTGTATTTGTTTGTTTCTTTTTCATAGAAATTCCCGCGAGCTATCGACCTATCAGCCTACTCTCGTCGATGTCTAAGGTCTTGGAGAAAACGATCCTCACCAGATTAAAGGACCACTGTCGCACCAATGGTTTAATAAGGAAAGAACTGTTTGTCTTTCGAGTCGCCCACTCGTTTCAGATGCAGATATGGAGGCTCGTTGAAGAACTGAGCAATAATGCACTTAAGCAAACACACCCGTGTAAGATGCTTTTATCTTCTACAGTATCTTATATATATATTTTTTAATGAATAGCTTTCAAGTACATCATTTTCTTGTAAAATATCAGACAATTCGTCGTATGACCTATTCTCCATTTCTTTATAAATTCCTTAACCTCTCTATCTATGTTGGCAATAGTAACATGTTCTAAGTGAGTTGAGAGTCCTCCCCACCCCTTGATGCCCTGCTAGGCTACCTGAATGAGCTCTCTCGATCAACTCGCTATGCATCGTCCTACCCACACACAGTTTACGCTTTGAAGATGCAGTTTTATCAAGAAATGACAGACGGTGACGAGGATCGTCTAGTGCAATTTTGCGAGATAATGATTAACAGACGCCATGCAGATGCTGCGCTATCCCGTCGTATTTGCTTCACCGACGAATGCACGTTCATTTTGCATGGGAATGTAAATAACAACAACTTGTTTACGACCAACTTCATTGTACAAACATGTAGTACACATTGAGGGAAGGAATCCAAACACCACTAATAAAAGCTGGAACATGGCTTTTTCTTCTCCTATCTATAGTTTGGTCGCGCATAAAAATTTCCTTCAAAGTTTCTTTCTGTTCGGTACCAATTTTATTCAGAGGCAGCCATCTGGCTGCTACAAAGGTTATAGTGACAATATATATGAGAATATTTTTGTGATATTGTGACACTTGACCATTGATAAATAAAAATGCGTCTACCACCCCTCTCTTTATTCAGCCAGCTCTGTCTCAGGTAAATCCCAATAACAAATTCCACCAATATCAATAGCCAAAATGTCGGGTTCGGAAGAATAAAATTTATCTTAAAATTTTTTTAAAGGTGCTCAAGCGTGAAATATTTCAAAAGAAATAAGTAGGCAAAATGTTAAAGTCACAACAAAATCAATCTTTATTTCAAGAAAAAACATTTATTGGAGAAAAGTAAAAGAATGCAGAAAATCTTAACTTCTAATGATTAAGTACCAAAAAATTGACTATATCAAAAATTCAAGATAAAAAAAATGCAGCTGCTTGACTAAATTATGATAATCAAAATGAAACTTATACTATTCTTATTTAAATGCAAACTCTAAACCATCTCAATATTAACAATAATTTCAATATGTTTTGTGCTCAAGTGACCACTGTGAATGGGTCTCACTAAAACTTTAATATTATATCTATCAAAGAACTCAGAATTCAAAAGGTAATTTAATATATCTAACACATATCAAATTCAAATAAACTCTATCACAGAACAATTGCCAGTCTGAAGTCTTGTATCCACAATAACAATATCACAACACACTAAACTCTTAATTTTTTTTTATCCAAAGGGCACTATTACACTGCACTGAATTTTCTCATCAAGAGAAAATAAACACACAAATTCCACTAGATAAACCAAACGCTGCACTTTGAGAGAGGAATTCGGATCGATCTCCCTATGAGTTCGTAGATTCTCTCAAAATGTCTAAGGAGAGTTCGACAAATTCCTACACTTAATCCAATGTAGTTGATTGAAGAATCTCGGTTGCTTTCTCAAATCGTGTTGACTCACACTGAATCCTTCATTTTGCTTGAAATTTGTTTTGCTCCTCTTAGAAGTCGCTTTACTCTCACAGATCGTAGAATTGCTGACTATTAAAATTTTAAAATTTACCATCGACGATATTTGAAACTCATTATTCTTCTAGTTAGGGGAATCTTTGCATATCCAAACCACATGCTCATCACATCTTATTTGTCATCCAATTGTTACTTATATAATTGTTCCTCATATATTGTAAAGTTCTCATTACTCCTCTATACATCAGTAGGGGATTCCAAAATTATTCATAATACTGAGGAGAAATTCTCCCTACATGCCACCTAGGCTATCCCATATCAATGTTCCACACATTGTTTGCTACACATATAAATGTAGATTCATTCACAGCATAACAAATCAGGGCTCCCCTCCCCAACATTTGATTTCAACCCTGTGAATCCTGCTGTCCAGTCGCAGCTCATGCTCCGCCAGCTACAACAGAATCACATGATAACTGACTCCGTAGAGGCCCAGAAATCGTCTAAACCCCTTCCTTGGTCAGAGCAAGCCTTTATAATCTCACAATTTCCAGCCTCACTTTCACCAAGAAAATCTAAATGAAGATCTCTCAAAATCATGTTTACTCAATAATTAAACTTCAATTCTCGACTTCATAATAGACACACACCATCAATTGATGAATCATATAACCTCATCAATAATGCAAATGACCAAAATTATTGTAAGTCACAAAAAAGTCACAAAAATCGCTATTTCCGTTCTACATTGATATCCCCTCTACCTAACAACTCATTGACAAAATCTTATTTATTCATATTTAAAAAACACTAATAACTCAATTGTAGACCTCATCACAAAAGAAACACTAAAATTCAACTCAACTAGAGACTAATCACAAATAAATAACCTATATCTCAAAAAACCATCACAAAAGCAATTCAAAAGAATCCACAAAAATTCACCTCTGCTAATCAACAAGTTTAAATATTCAAAACAAACACGTGAAACGTCACAATATACTAAATTAATACAAAGAAATTGTATTCATATGACCCTTTTTTGTGCTGTTGATGAAATTAACGTTCATTTTATGTGGTTAAATCTTGCATGTCTATATTCAGACTTGGCAAACATTACATAATAAAATTTCTATAGCGTGCTCCTGCGGCGATTTAGTGCAACTTACTTTTTGATCTCCCCTCGTATCAGGGTATAATTCAGAAACAGGAGAATTTTCAATTCGATAATCATTTTGAGTTCTTTATGGGATAAATAAGATCTTAATCTTTTGATTATATATTTCCGGCATTTGAGTCAGGACAAACACGGCATGGGAAACGTTCACGATACAACCGTTGAGCTGCTACACTGTTGCCATTAGCAGAATCATATGTCAAACGCATGTCAGCCAGTTCTTCACGTGTGAAGTGGTACATCGTGCGATCACACGTAGAAGCACCCTAACGTGTTTGCGACTTAAGCATGGGTTCCGCATTGTAAGTTTGTTGTATTTTAATATACACATTGTAAAAGCAACAATGTTAATTTCACTTGTACATGTTTTAACCAGCAGTCATGGGAAAATGACAAAACATCTCGTTAACCAACAACTCCTAGACAGAAGGCCTCATAACGGATACGTCATACATTGTTACAACATCTTTAGTCGACCATTGTTAATCCTATTTCTACCAATAATAAGTCCGACATTTGATCGACTACGGGGACGACGATATAACGGGCCCCAGCCAACCGAGTGGGTAAAGTGAAAGGTATGCCTAGCCGATGTGGACAAAAACCATATTTATTAGAAAACAGTAGGGCCTACATTTGGAAAATTAATGAGAATGAATGAGTCGATACTCTGAAAAGCTAATAAACACAACCGGGCTTTTCCTCCCAGGAAAAACATTATGAAAATTTGAGGTAGACAGTGACCTTCCACATGCTTTGAAGGTCAAGTATGCAAAATTTCATCAAGATCGGAATAAAACTGTAGATTTGCATAAGAAACAAACAAACCCACAAACAAACAACCAAACAGACCCACAAACATCCTTCATTATACATATATAGAAAGAAGAGACTAGCAGGACAAACAAAGGCTTATCCGAGTGGTTTGCGATTGAGGAAGGTGTGAGGCAAGGGTGTATGATGTCCCCGTGGTTATTTAATATTTTCATGGAAACATGTGTTAGGGCAGCCGGGATTAATGACTTGGGCGTGAAAGTGGGCGATGAGAGAGTTCGCACACTTTTGGCAAACGTTCATGATTTTCACCGAAAGCCACCCAAATGGGTGGATTTACAGTTTCGTGCACACTTTTTGCCAAACTTTCATGATAAAAAATATTAAAACTATAATTAAATAAATTAATTTGTATTAAAATGATTGTAAAAAAAAGTTTCCGTATTAAAACTTCAAATTGTATTTTCATTTTGTATTTCAAATTAAATCTCATTTCAGTTTATTGTATAATAAAGTATAATTTAAAACATTTATATTAATCTCTCTAAAGCTTTTAAAACAATATTAAAATTTAGCGTAAGACATTGATCATAAACTTGTGTTTGTATAAAATATTTTGATTTTTTTAAAATAAATCTTTCATATTTTGGCCCTTACTGAAATTGTTTATGGGCTAAACCTTTTATTTTCCTCAGATTTTGCTTAATGGGTGGTGTCCAGGCGACTCTATAATGTAGATTGTTATGTGAGATCTCACACACAGATTTAACTTGATTAAGAGTTGCTAAGGCACGGAGCTCCCGACGAATCGTTATGGTGCTGACAGTTGTTCCCGTTGCCTGCTGGAAGTCATGCCGCTGTTGTTCCGCTGGAAAGCCATGTTCTGCCAACCAACCGCTCCAGGGCCCTCCGGTCTCTATCGGTCAGCGGTCATGACAAGGTATCCCATCATGCATTAGTTTGAAGCAAAATGGCGGATCGATCTATCAAACAAAAATTTCGAAAAATAATATCTGTGCTATCAGAACGATTTATAGTTGAGCAGTCGGTAATTGTAAATGAATTTATATTTTTAAATAGCAAATTTCTTGAGTTCGAAGCAAATTCTTAAGTAAGTGAAATAGAATTTTTGTTATAAATTTTTGAGCTTAAGAATTATGTGCGTTACCGCATATTTAATTTTAAAAAATCATATCCCCGCATCAGAACTATATATTAAACATCTTTTAGTTCAGCCCATTCTTGAATTCATTTTTTACCAGAAAAAAAAATTGAGGGACATATTCTATGGATAAAAAAATTTGATAGCGGTTCTAGGAACAAGTGCCCTTTTTTCAGAAATAATTATAATTTAAAGAAAAACTATCAAGCATAGCTTAATCAAACTTGGCAGTTATGTTTTTTAATACATCTGAAATACGTGTGCAAAATTTCATAACGTTCTCGGGAGGATTAATTTCTTGTTATGATATAGTGGCAACGTAAGAATATACAGTATTCACTTTTTAAACAAATGTACAATCGAAATTTTGCTCTCGGGGTGAGAAGAGTATAAATGCTATTGGTGTATGTGTATTTTAGTATACCAAGGCTCATACAGCTTGAATAGTATCTAAAACTAAATGCTGTGAGACATATTGCTAATCAGTAGTAGTTAATCGCTTGTTTCAATAGTAGATGGTAAAATACAAACACTTTAGCAATTGAATATGAAAAACGCAAAAATAATATATGCTTACACATAATACTTCACCAATTGAGGCTCACTTCGATTAGAAGGGAAATTGGGAAATGGACCTTTTTGTTCGAAAGAAAACTTTATTGCAACTCCATTCATATTTAAAATTCTTATGTAACAAAAAGAGTCTTGCTTTTAATAATAAACTCGATATTTTTGATTTTATAGGAATCCAGCGGCTATCATTTGAAAAACACATTGATTTGTCCAGTTTTTAAGTGCTTTGTAGAACATATGTTCCTAGGGATATTCTTTCTAGCTTTGATCTTAAGAATTCTCCCTCCCCGTCCAACGTTTATTACAGTTGTAGAGATGTACCCTGTGCTGATCGCAAATTGTACGAAGAAAGAAACGGTCTAAGAAATTTTTGTTCTGAGATTGTTTAATTTATAAAATATTTCATGAAAAAGCACCAATGGTCTGGTCCCGCTATCGATGAACTAATAAAGCGCATAACTCAGACTGGTATCAATCCGCTTTGATAAAATAAACCATTAAGGAATGACATAACCAAGTACCGAAAGGTTAAACTAAACCATTCGCTGAACTATACTTTTAAACCGTCCTATGTTAACATTGGAAGTTTCAAACGGACCATAATGATACCATTAAACCACGTACCTTTGAAATAATTTCAACTATCATTAATATTACGTTATATTCATTCATGACACATCATTCCAAGTTGTTTGATATATTACATGCCATATTTTAGCATTGAAAGTTCCATTGAA